>JADPUM010000895.1:0-17787 GCA_016618105.1 Dendrobium huoshanense | reverse complement strand
GTGAGAACTTCAAGTGTAAAGCAAATGATGAGAGTAGCCTTTGTTCCTCGCATCTTCTTCTTAGAGTAGCCAGTAACGCCTTACCTTAAAGGGAATCGGTAGCAACCCGGTAGCAAAGCGCTTGAAGGCAGAAAACAAAGAAAAACGAAGGAAAGGTGCTACGGGCGGAATCCGAAATCTAAATATACAGGGCATCTTGACTAGGAAAGCGGTTCTCGGGCAATCAAAATTTTGACTGACCGGTCGGTAGCTGAAGCAGCTTCTGTGATGATGAGAATGGTGAAAATGACTGATAAACTAACTCCAAGTGTTAAGAGCATTTCAGAGGTATGTTTCCAAGTATGATGGTGAAAGTCTAGTTTGCAAGTCGTGGAATTCTATGACGAAAAGGATTGGGATCTTAGGCTTGGGAATGAGTACGGGTCAGTAAACTATGGCAAGTCACTCGCCAACACACGAGAAAGATCTTCTCGTCTTTGAATCTCGAAAACAGTTTTGATCATGATAGACGGGGGTCGGGTTATTGATTCTAAGTTTTTGGTTGTGAACTACCTGCAGTCTGTAGTGTAGGCTTAGAAAGCCTTCCCGACTTAGCCTTATGATTCGCTACTCCAACTAGTGGACTATAGAATTTCCATGGATGAACTAATTCATTTTCCTATTTCATTCATTAGAGAAAGAGAATTCTTTCTAGTTATAGAAAGAAGTCAGTCTTTCTTTGTTCAACGCTTCGCGCCTTCTTTCTTAGTTTCTAGTGTACCGCACCTAAGGAGGTTTAGGGTCCGGAGTCATTCGATCTTTGCTAAGGCCTTTCTCTTTCGACTAGAGTTTCCGATCTGTTGTTTGAACCTTCCTCCACTCGATCACCTCCGCAAGAGTCTAATCATTCTCTTTTCACTGAAAAAGGAACGTCTTCTTTCGAAAGAGCTGCTATTCCGGCCCGATTTCTTGGCTGGCCCTTTCATTGTAGTAGCCGAGGCCTTTCGCAAGGCGCTAGATCCATGTTAGCCGCCTTTTCCCACTACTGATCTAGTTGCTCTTGCTGACTCGCCCGCGAACCATTCATTTTCATTGAAATTTGAACAGCTTGATAACGGGTTTTGCGCCCTTTACCTTTACTCTTTACCTAGCTCTATCCCTTTCTCCTTCTCTAGCCCTGATCTATGAAAAGTCTGACCTAGTTCATTCATAACCTACTTTGATAAAGCCAAAAATAGAGCAAGTCGTTAAGAAATGGAGCAAAGAAAGCGCAAGCCAAGGCCCAGTACCAAAGCATCCTGTCCTCCTCGACCAAGCATTGATAATGGAAGACCTAATAAGCGGTGACAGCTCTCTTAGCTCGACCACCACGAGGTTAGCTTGCTAATATCTCTTTTCTTTCAAGCCTTGCTCTTGCCTCGTCTTCACCTTCTACCTTATTCAGCTTTGGACTTCCAGCTAATGATTGAACTGATAGCTATGATTCGCATCGATAAATAGAAAGAGAAAGATAAGGACCTAAGACAAACCCTGAGATTCTTCCATCCGAGTGAGTACGCCCCTGAATCTTTTTCATGACTAGCGCCTTTTCTGAAGTTTGTTGCTATTTGATCGATCGGTGCCTTCATAGGAGCTAGCTGCATGAAATTCCGAGATCTAGGTGCTACTGACCTGCCATAAGAGCATTTAGACTATCACAGGCTAGCAGTAAGAAGTTGAACCTCGTGCTTTCAATCCCGCTACCTAGAAAATAGAGACTCCGATCGCTCGCAAACTTCTGGCTTCGCCGCCCTCCCCGCTAGCCTTTTTCTTTGTTGTTTTGTCCGTGACCGGGTTGGCTCAATGGTTCGTCCATCGGTAGTTTACGGGATTGTTTCAGATTGCGATTTCTCAGGTGATCAGTCATTTTTTTAGGGTACCACGACTTAAGCGCTAGGTCTGGCCTAGTCTACGAAAGGTTGGAGGATAGAATATGCTCGACTGCACAGGAGAGGAACGAAAGTAGCTCGAGCAAAGCGAGAGGAGCCGTTAGGCCACTCGACCTCTGGGAGAGGAACGAAGTACTCGACTGAAAGGAAAGCTTGTCTTTACTCGAGCAAAGCGAGAGGAGCCGTTTAGGCCACTCGACCTCTGGGAGAGGAACGAAGTAGCTCGACTGAAAGGAACGAAGTAGCTCGAGCAAAGCGAGAGGAGAGGAGCCGTTAGGCCACTCGACTGAAAGGAGAGGAGACAGGCTCGAGCAAAGCGAGAGGTCGCTAGGTCGGTCAGTAGCATCTTTCACCGGTTGAAGAGTCTCTTTCTCTAGATCCAGAACTAGTCGACCTTTCAAATTGAAGCAGAGGCAGTTGAAGATCCAATTGCAGATCCTGTTGTTGAGGTAGAACCAGCTCCACCGATAGCATAGACTCGTCGATCCGATTTGATCATTTCGATAGCAGAGACAGAGATAAACGCTTCGTCAGCAGAGACGAGAGCAGGGCCTGAACTCTTCACTTTAGAAGAGGGGCGATCCACGGATTGACCAGGTGTAAGCAGAGGGAACTGGAGCAGAGCAAGATGTAGCATACTTATCCGTTCCCTCGTGATCGATAGCCGGACCCATGCTTCCGGGACCGAGATCCAGCCCTTCCCGTGGACCCAAAAGCACTAGTACTACCAATAGCATCTTCGCCCGTCCCAGCTTTCCCTTAACCCGGTTTCACTAGCAGCATTCCTAGGAGCGTGCCTAGCAGCATAGCCTACAGTAGCCCCTCATTCAGGGGATTCCTGCAACTAAGTGGATTCCGGAGTAGTGCTATAACTTCAACTGAGGGGAGATGTGAAGATTTCTGATACCAAGATTCTCTCTTTCAAGCTGACTAAGGAACACAGCCTTGCGGTGTACCTTGTGGTACTGCAGATAAGGCGTCTTTATACGCGTTCTGGAGCCCTTTTTGCCGGGCAGTATATAAAACATGTAGGTCGTAGCCTCATGCGGTACTGGGGAGGAGTCCACTCCACGAAGCTGCAAATTCAGACGTCTGTGTCCTTGACAGGTTGCGGTCTATCGCGTTTCTTCCTCCTTCTTAGAAAAAGTCTTAAGAAAGGTGGAGTAATCCTAGGATTGCTAAGTTGGTATAGAGTATTTGCTCTTTCTAAAATAGAATACGAGTATGGCGGACCAAAAGTCTCTCCGAAAACCATACCATACATATACCGGATTACACCCCTGGGGAGCGTTGTAAGTAGATCTGTGTCGAGTTATTGACCAGGTCTGCCTCAATGCTTTCCGCATATGTCCCCTCTTATTCCCAAATTCCTATTCAACTTGGTTTCAAGTTTCAGCCATTATGGTCCGACCTACATGAACCCTGTTCATGAGGCGAAGAATGTAGACGTCTCGGAAGTGAGTAAGCGTCTGAGCGTGTGGCACACCTTACCGGTGGAAGCCAGTGCGCTTTTGACACTGTACCCGCCCGAGGAGCTTGCCAAGCTCGGTAGTATTTTGTTCTCTGATCGTGAGGTGCCCGTGACCTCCGGTTATGATGATCCTGTGCTCCCGTGCAGGGCAGGTACCTTAGGCCTGGGCTGGCTGATAAAGAGTCTGATTCTTCCCGCTTGGTGGGATACGATGAAGACGCGGCCAGAAGCCGGGAGATTTGGGGTGAAGCTAGAGGTTAGTGGCAAGGTGCGAGTGTTTGCAATTGGTAATCCAATCTGGCAGGCCTTGTTAAGACCTTTGCATGATTGGGGAGGTCCTTAGTCGCCTTGCCACCGACGGGACTTTCGATCAACTTCTACCTGCTCAACGGAAAGATGCATTTGCATTCATTCGACCTTCAAGCTGCTACTGACACTTTGCCAGCAGTGCTAACAACATCTATGCTGATTGGCTTGTTCGGGCAATCCTTTGCCGAGTCATGGTTGTTTTTGATGACCGTGACCGGTTTTAGGGTACCTGAACGGACCAAAGGAAAGAACACTTCTAACCGAAGAGTTTATCATTTCACAAAGGGCGCTAAGCTTCAAGATGTGAACAAATCGGATGTGCACATTCATGCAAGATCCGGTGCTCTCTTTCTTTGTTTTTGTTGAATGGAATGACTGTACCCATCCGCTATGGAATCAATAGAAGCAAGGGAGAGCCTTTTCTAGTGAACGCAATCACTTTTCTTTTTTCTCTTGGTGCTATGCTTCCAAATTTCCGGTGATACAAGTCCTGCTATTGCTATTTTGAATGAGAATAGATATACCTTATTTTCGAAAGAGAAGACCCGGTGTCCCTAGCCCTAGTGGAAGTCCCTTTCCGGATAGAACCTTTTCTTTCTTTTCAAGCAGAGGCGCTGATCTCATCAAGTAAGTTGTGAAATCAGCTCTACTTCTTCTACTTGGTCACGGGATAGGAGATGCAATTTTCTTTTTTTCTTCAAGAAGAGAAGCTCGACTCATTCGGACTAGCGCCTTCTCTTTTCAAAGAAAGAGGGAGGGAGATGGAATCCACTCTACTCAAAAGAGAAGCTATATATGATACGTAGAGTGAATAGCGTGAAACCCGAAGTGAGCATGCCCCACTAGAGAAAGAGAAGAGGGGGATCAGCCATTCCATTCTATATTCTATTAAGGCAGCCTATGCTTTCTAAAGAGAAAGAGGGGGGACGCAACGATAGATTTTCTGTTCTGTCCAGTTATTCTACTTACGACTTACGAGAAAGAAGCAGCGAAGCGCTTTCTAAAAGACTATACTTCTAATAGAATGGAATTTAGGACATGCCACGCATTTCTAGAGAGAATAGATACCAGAGGTCAGCATCAGGGCTAGCTATGTGAACCTCATCCTAGCGCCTTATGTTATGGTCGAGCGGATCCCATCTTCTCCCCCGAAGTAGCACATCTGAAAGCCTCGTATTTCAAATTGACAGGTTTTTGGGGCTAGGCATGAGGGTAGGGACCTCTTTCATTCATAGCACGACATGACATAAGCTATTTCTGGAGAGGCAATCCATTCTCTCAATGGTCCTAGTTCAGTTAGCCATAGCATATTGAATCCGGCTTGACACAGAGGGAATGCAATAGCGGTTCCATGGTATGAGCTAGCAGCGATACATAAATCTAGGGTAGCTTGTCTAGGAACGAAAGAAAACCTAAAGTTTGAGCATCGCATCAGGTTTCTGTGATTAGCTTGAGAAGTTGATGCCGGTTTGGTTACCATATCCCGGCTTTGGATTTCTTCATGACCGGCACTTGTAGAGCGTAGAGACTCCTGCATATCCAAAGCGGCGTGCTCCAAACTGTATATCGGAAGCAACTCTCTCCTTAATCTAAGACCTTAGCCTGATTTCAATCTAGCAAAGCAATTTAGGCATGAAAAGGTTTAGGAAGCAAAGTGTAAGACTTTACTTTGACTGGAACATATGGAAACCCTTCTTCCAAGAGTGGATTGTTGGGCTTTTCAACTTTCACAAGCATTGGTACCTCCCGGGTTATCGACTCTTTTTTTCAGAAAACAGAAAATCTAGCGCCTATATGCATCATGTCGTTGTCATAGCTCTCTGACCCGCTCCTGCATTTTCTTTTCAGCGGGCATAATAAGAGTCTGTGCCCCACTGCCTTGTCTTATGAAATAGGATGTTGAAGAAATTTCTTGAGCCAAAATACATGCTATACTAGAAAGAGAAAGTAACCTCTAAAAAGCAAGTGTCTTTCTTTTCTTCTCTTACACCATGTATCGAATGAAGTGAGTGCTAAATCCTTGTGGAATAAGCTACAGGATCTATTTGAGAGAAAGACGGCCTTTTCTTTGAGTAAGAAAATTCCTATCCACCCTTGGTGTCCATCCCGTCCAAGAGTAGCTTAAGGATTTCCACGCAATCCAACTTCGCACCGAGAAGGAGAGCGAGCAAGGAATTCAACCACCCGGAAAGTCATTTCTCTTTCTGTAGATATCATCAAAAGGTAGGCTCTAGTAGAAGAAGAAAGATTCCCACCCGAGTTGGGAATGAGAAGGGCGATCAAAAAAAAAAGAGATTGAAACAGATCTAGCCGAGCGACTCTAAGTGCCGGACCTTACAGCGGGTAGTGCGTAAATTGATTTGTTTCTAGGCAGGTTTTATCGATCAACGTGTACCGAACAATATCATTTTTCTTATGCTGATTGCTGATGAAGCACACTGCGTCTTTCTTGTCTATAGCTAGGGCCCTTGAGCCTTCTGTCAATAGGAGGAGTTCTTCCGGTCAGTCAGTCAAGTAGGTAGTAGTCAAACTCTGGAGTTTAGTGATCCTTCTATTTTCTTCTTCTTCTTGTCTTGTTAGCGAATCTGCTGCTTGATAAGGCGTAACCGCAGTTCTTGATTGAATCCGCAGCAGTTTTGAACGTGGCGAAGTTCTCTTTCAAAAGCCAAAGAATGACGTAGGTAGACTAGAAGAGAAGGAAGAGTTTCGGGCTGAAAGCTAAGGCATAGTAGCTCTATTGCGACTACCTTTTCTATGTAATCCGATGCTGTTCAACAGGGACTATAGACCCGGCTATCTCCGAGTTGCAATCCAGACCCAGGAATCTTTTGAAGCAAAAGGGAAAGGCTGCTTTTAGGCCTAAGCAAAGCAGGTAGAGGCGCTAGAAAGAGGACGTGTTACCTAATTCCAAACCCAAGGCTACGGTGACGTAGATAGAAGAAGAGAAGACGGCCGCTATTGAATTGAGAGATGCTTTTTGTCATAATCAAGCTAGAACTCCGAGTGAAGAAGAAAGAATAGAATTCTCGATACGATAGGCCACCAGGACAGAAATGGCATTGACGCGGGAGGTGCTGAGTCTTCTTCTTTTGGCTTGGTCATGATCTTTATGGTGAGCTCCTTACCAGAACAACAAAAAGCATATGCTAGATAGATTTTGACTCGTTAGACATGTACCCCAAAGCTAGCGCCTTTGCCACTGGGAGTGTTCTTCCTTGCCCATTCGCCATAGAAGAAGAGATACGAGAAAGTCAAGGCGCTAGGAAACTTCTTGGATTGATCGCTTAGACTTATGAGAATCGAGGACGTCGATTTAGACCGTGAGAGAGAACATTGGTTCAAAGCGCTTTGACTGCTCAGGCGCTGGGTATGCTGATGGGAGATTCTCTCTTTTTCCCGGTCTCCGTAGACGACGAAGAAACTTCCCCTCCCCAGTGAGTGCACTTTTTGCACAGGTGGTAGGTTACCGCCTTTTCACCCCGGTTGAAGTGAATTCAGATCGAATGAATTCGATTAGGACTCATGTAGACCCGAACTCGATGTTCCAACGAGGCCATGGTTTCACAGAAAGGACATCAGTTGTTGATGTCTGTAGGGCATGGCATAGAGCTTTCTTCCTTCAAGTGAGATAGAGATAGGATAGCTTTCGACAGAAAAGACAAGAGAGCGGACTCATAACTTAGACAGCTGATGAACTAGTGAAAGGTGTCTTCAGTCAAGACAAGCCAGTTTATGGTTTTTCTCTCTCGATTGCATAATGCACAGTTCACTGCTCCCGGAGCGGAGGAGAAGGCTTAGCTGTACGTCATTCACCGGCACTTACACTTGCAGGCTAAGTCCGGAAAGCTTTCCGAGAAATAGGAGATTCTAAAAACAGGGAAGGCATAGGCTACGGATACACATGGGCTAGGCTAACAAGTATCTTCGTGCTGCGCCCTGGATTGTTTCATGCAGGAGTCAAGCTCTACAGGTCGGCCGGAGACGGAGCATCGGAAGCGAATCGAAGCAATCTGGTTGGGATTTCACACTACGGCTTGGAGTTGGGTTGGGGTTGCTCGAGTCACCTTACTCCTATTTAGGAGGGGTGCCGCTTCCTTTTCAGAAAAACCGGTGCTCGCTTCTCTGAAGTGATAGCTTTAGGTGGTCATAGGCGAACTCTCGAGCTTGGGTTGCTCTATGGACTATGGGAGGGGGCACAGCGTCACATCTCCGGAGTGCCTTATACCCGGATCAAATCTATCGATGTATGTGGCATTCGACGTCAGCCCATGTTCCATAATTGGTCTACGCACCTGACATCATCTCTTCTTTCTGGTGAACTTGATTCCTACGATGCCGAACCCGAGGGAGTGAACGAAGGCTTTTCGTTAATGAAGCTGAGGTCAATAGCAGTTCTTCCTTCGTCCCCCGACACTGATCTCAAGTTGTTCAAGGTTCGCGAGCAATCACTCGTACGTACGGATGCGCTTGGAGAAGGGCGACAAACCCTAATCTCTCACAGGGCGGGCCGCCGGGCCCCTCACTTCCATAGAAATCTCAATCCGGGGGTACTTGACGAGGCAGGACCCCTGATCCGTCAACCTGTGAGTGGAAAGGAAAACCCATCGATGCCGGTGTACCATTCTAAGGTTTGGGTGGGGGAATTTGCTCTCTCACATGTGGGATCGGGTCGTCTTCTCCATTGGCTCAGCCTACTATTACGATTCAAACTTGAAGGTCATCGGAGGCTACGGCCGTGACCCATGATCCTGAGCTGACGGGAATGCTTCCTGGAATGGATGCAAAGGCTAAGTCAATTTCATAGAAAGAAGATCGATAGAATTGCGTATATACATCAAAGGAAGCACAAAAGATGGACGTCACTCACGTGCTAATGGTTTCAAGCGATGCAAGGCACCCTGCTTTCTTTCTTTGTACGGAGGGCCGGCCCACCCAACTCTTCTTAGATGGGGCAAGCGCCAGACTGACCAGCAGGAGTAGGATCTGAGTTTCACGATATTCTGAGTCTCGGCCTTCATTCACATTCAATCAATGAAAAGAAAAATGCTGACTCTTCTTTCTATATGCAATTCTATCTCCACAACAACTTTCAATTGGGCCCCGCGCGAGACGTGAAATCACAATAGGCGGGCTCCTGAAAAAAGCAATCTTTCTTTGCTACGCAATCTTCAGTCAACCTTTATGCATGAGAGGACTCCACTACTAGGTGGGGATGAATGAAACAGATACAGATACGCTGAGATTCTTACCACCGTCGCTTCGCGCCTTGCTAAAGGGCCTCTATCTTTCTATAGAAGTCCACTTCCATGAATCATTCGTACATTCATGTGATGATGAGGCGAAGGGCCAAAACTACCTTACTTAAACAGCGATTGCAGTTCACTGCTAAGCTGGAGTTCGGAAGTCCAAACAAACCTACCAAACAAAGTGATACTTAGACTCGGCAGACCATCCAAGCACAAGGTAACAGAACAAAGTGAGCAAGCTCGCATAAAGCGATTATGCTCACTAATCTTTGCCTCTGCTGGAGGTTCTACCACGCAAACGTTTCAATTTGCAAAAAAACCTTTAGCAAGCTCGTTAGCAAGTAGCGAGTCCCCGCTTTAAGGTGAGAAAGTCAAGCCAGTCCCGAAAGCTAGATTCCCAATTCGGTGTGAAAAGCATAGGTCCAGCTTGTTTTAGCCAGGATTCTTTTGTAAACCATTCCCGTATTCCACTCGAAGGGATATGCGTTATAGCTGCGGATGTAGCCTAGCCTGAATTTAGATAGGTAGGAAGAACGAGGCAATAGTTTTTGTTGTTTTTCTTGAAGTTGAAAAGCGAGCGGATATGATTAGGAGCGAGACTTGAGCCTAACCCTTGGATTCTTAGAACTCTCCGTTGCTTTCTTGATCTTTCCCGCTGTCACTAGTGATGGCATTCGAACAGAGGATTGAATCAGACCATACCTATTGAAATTGAACCTCGCCTACTGGAACTTTACCTTTCACTTGTCTAAGTGAAACTATCGCCTTGAACTTGTCTAAGTGAAACGCTGCGCGCCTTTCACTGGGGATAACTTCTACTTCAGAATCGCATCTTACCTTTTCAATTTAGATAACGGGGTCTGATTCCGGTTCTAAGTTCTAAAAGCACTTTAGATGGCTCAAACTAGAGATTTAGGGTCTCAGAGTGAAGAGCTGGTGCTTTACGCTTAGGCACGATGATCTGGACGTACTTTTTCATTGAAAAAAGAGAGTCCAAAAAAAAGGGAATCTATCCGGCCTGTCCGCCACAACCAGAAAAGGTAGTAAAGAAAAAGTATAGAAAAAGATATAGATATATCTTTCTACTATAACTAGATATAGACTCTGTCTTTCTTTTCGTATCAAAAGAAAGCCGTTCAACTTGGAAAAAGGCGCGAAGCGTCTGTGTCAAATCGGGTGTTCAGTCTACCGCGTTCAAGCTATCGAAAATCATGCCATTCTCCCATCAGACTCTTGTTGGAAAAACCAACGCCAAGGCGATGATCAGTCTCTTTTAGGGAGCAGAGCAGTCACAGAATGGAAATCCAAATGATGTTTGACTTCTTCAGGATAGATGATTTGACCATAAACGGAGTACAAGGTGAAGCCTATAGGGATGCCCTGGATCTAGCGGGGATAGGTCCCAGCCCACTTGAGCAATTTGCCATTCTCCCGTTGATTCCTATTCAGATAGGGGACTTTTCTTTCTCATTCACAAATCCATCTTTGTTTATGCTGCTCACTCTCGGTTTGGTCCTACTTCTGATTTCTTTTGTTACGAAAAAAGGGGGGGGAAAGTCAGTGCCAAATGCTTGGCAATCCTTGGTAGAGCTTATTCATGATTTCGTGCCGAACCTGGTAAACGAACAAATAGGTGGTCTTTCCGGAAATGTGAACAAAAGTTTTCCCCTCGCATCTCGGTCACTTTTACTTTTTCGTTATTTCGTAATCCCCAGGGTATGATACCCTTTAGCTTCACAGTGACAAGTCATTTTCTCATTACTTTGGCTCTCTCATTTTCCATTTTTATAGGCATTACGATCGTTGGATTTCAAAGACATGGGCTTCATTTTTTTAGCTTCTCATTACCCGCAGGAGTCCCACTGCCATTAGCACCCTTTTTAGTACTCCTTGAGCTAATCCCTCATTGTTTTCGTGCATTAAGCTCAGGGATACGTTTATTTGCTAATATGATGGCCGGTCATAGTTCAGTAAAGATTCTAAGTGGGTTTGCTTGGACTATGCTATTAATGAATAATCTTATCTATTTCATAGGAGATCCTGGTCCTTTATTTATAGTTCTCGCATTAACCGGTCCGGAATTAGGTGTAGCTATATCACAAGCTCATGTTTCTACGATCTCAATCTGTATTTACTTGAATGATGCTACAAATCTCCATCAAGTTCAGAAAAAACGAGGAGCCGAAGATGTTAGAGGGCTACAGCCTACGCTTTTGCAGCACTGAACATGGTTCCGGCAAGATATTGTGTTTGGAGAGGTAGATAGATAGGACTGCGTCTTGCTCGATCAGGACCCTAGCTTGATTGCTAGCCAAAACACCCATATTTCCGAAGAGGGAACCTTTCTTTGACGTTCTTTCTTGAACCGATCCTCGGCTCTACCAAAAAAAAACACCTAGTTCACTCGCTAGCGCATCCATGGCTGAATGGTGAAAGCGCCCAACTCATAATTGGCAAATTTGTAGGTTCAATTCCTGCTGGATGCACGCCAATGGGAACAGAAGTCTATTGGAATTGGCTCTGTATCAATGGAATCTCATCATCCATACATAACGAATTGGTATGGTATATTCATAACATAGGAACAGTAAGAACTAGAATTCTTATCGATACTTGAACTCATAGGGAAGAAAATGGATTGATGGATGAATCAAATATGCAGTATTTACAGAAAAAAGTCTTCGGTTATTGGGGAACAATCAATAGACTTCTAATGTCAAACCAAGACCGATCAATATCCGAACGAAACGGATTCGAACTCTTCTTTGGTGTAAAGGTAATAGCTATGAATAGTCATCGACTCCCGGGAAAGAAAGGGTAGAAGGATGGGACCTATTATGAGACATACAATGCAATGCATTACAGACGTATGATCATTACGCTGAAACCGGGTTCTTCTATTCCACCTCTTATAGAGAAAAGAACTTCAAGCAAAAGACTTAATAACACGGCAATACATTTCTCAAAAACTTCTAACCCGAGCACACGCAATGGAGCCGTAGACAGTCAAGTGAAATCCAATCAATTTGAGTTGTGGTAAAGGTCGTAATGCCAGAGGGATCATTACCGCAGGGCATAGAGGGGGAGGACAGAGAAAAGAAATAGGCAAGAAAAAAGAGTCTGGCAAAATGGCATTCAATGAAAGGCGATAGTTTCACTTGTCTAAGTGAAAGGCGCTAGTTTCTTTCAACAGGCTGACTTCCAAACTGGCATTCTTTCGTAGCTTTCGAGATGAGGGCACAGGCAAGCTAACTAACTTCTTTGATTGTTAGGGTACAGGATTGGAACGGCGTACGCTCGCGCCCTTCCTCATTACCAATAGCAAAATTTGAAAAAGAAAGATCCATTGAAACCTTAAACCTATTCGATGTGAATTGAAGAGTTGAGCTCTGAGATGCCGAGAATTTGGTCTTGGTTCCTTTCGGACGGTGCAGGTGGATCCTATCTCCTTCTTTTGTTCTGGTTCCCATGCGTGTAGGAGATTTTGACTTGGGTTTTTAGAAGCAAGGAGAGTGTGCTTTTGCGCTCTTTCTACGGCCTTGTATTATGGCTCGGCATGCTTTCAATTGAAATGTGAAAATATCGACAGCATTTTTGGTGTCAAGACCAATAGCAGCAGCAGCCTCAATTAAGGCTCGTTCCAAAAGAGATATATGTGGAGTGGAGCGGTTCCAGTCCGGGGGGGGACTTAGGCCGGCTTCGGTCAGCAGAATGACCTTCCAATGTATAAACATGGCTTTGTATACTATGAAATTTTCTATGAATGTGACTTATGGGGGCTTCTCGTGGAAAGATTTACGGTTCAGAATCAAAATCGAATCTCTTTCACGCTCTTGATCTTTAGTTCATCTCGGTAGAACAGGAAAAAGCCTATTTCCCACAAGAGCACACATTCATTACTAATCAGCTGCTTTCCTTCAATTCAAGGAAGGGCATGATTGAATGAATCCACTATGAAATTTCATAGTCAATGAATCGGCTATATGGCATAGATTTTCAAGAGAGTGGGTCACATTTCTTTCTTTTTGAAAGATGGTAACTACGGATCCACTCAATAATCATTTTGGCATTTCCGCGGCCTGTAAACACATCGTTATCAAGCCGCCCCTCCTCTCTCTATTCTATTAGAACTGATTGACAAACCTACTGTAGGTCCTATGGGGGGAGTGAAATAGCAAAAGGGATTGGATTTTCATTTCTAAGATATCCGGGCCTAGAACCGGAGGAGGGAGAGCGCTAACAACCTGTGAAGTTTCTCTCGCAACATATAGACTAGCGCCTTTAGCAGCATTTCTCGAAGTAGCATTCCCATAAAGAGGAGGAACCCTTGCTTGTTTATCCCGACTTTTAGACATTGAATTGACCGCTCCTTGAAAGTCGCGCCTAAATTTGCCACCACAGTGACTGGTTCGTTGAAGGGGCCCTCTCTCACACACAATGCCGAGAAATGTTTTCCGCTCTGCTCTCTGATCGTGTCCTGAATTTCGTAGTAAAGGCGCGAAGCGTTAGACTTGACCGATGTTATCACTTACTTCCTTCAATACGTGAATACGCAAGGCGCTAGGCATATTCGCTCTACTTCCTGTAGTGGTAGAGGAGCGTACGTTCACCGGACCGAATAAAAGTTTCCTGTTGTTGGGCTGTAATGAGCTGGAGTTTTTTGCTGGTAATGTTTTATCTGTTGAGCGTGTGTGGTTTGCTAAAGCTCGATGTTATTCTGCTGACCCGTTTGGTTGTTTCCGTTTCAGTTGTGTTATGTGTTGTTTGTTGTCCAGGTATTTCACTCAGGGTGCAGAACTCTTCGTCTACAATAGGAGAGTGTGATCCTACAAATTTTAATGTTGGATTTTTTGGTTGTCTATCATAATAAATTTTGTTTATTCAATTTACTGTCTTATTACTATGATCTCTGCTTCATTACCATCTTTTGTTGGAGTCTTTACCTTGTGCAGGTTTATTGGCTCGATGATTATGGCTGCATGCTCGACCTTTTTGGCAGAAAGATTTTGCTGATTGAGTTATATTGGATCTTTTTTTTTTGGAAGTTGGCTCCTTGCCGTCGTAGAATATTACTAGATTATTTTGTATCTTGTCGTAGTGGGGGACATTCGGCTTGTAGGTTATTCTTTTATTTATTTTTATATCTCTTCAGAGCATTAGTGAGCTAAAGGTCTCCTTAAAGACCTTATAATTTTTAGTTTATTTTAATGCGTAGGCCTTTATGGGTTTCCAAAAAATAATAATAATAATAATAAATGGCATCTTCCTTAATTTATAGTTTTATCAAAACTTTTATACCTTCACATTTGCGTGGACGTGCTCTAGCTATCATATTGCTGTCAGCCCATTATTAATATCAATATCTTTGCTTGCCTGACAGGCCAACAACTTCATAGGAGGTCGATCGAATTTTTGGTAGCAATCATTCAGCACAGTAGATAAAGAACAATCACTTTTAAAAGGTTGAAAACAGTTTCTTACCGTATGAAATGATAACAAAACGTTGTCACCCCACCATACGTACAGCTCTATGAGCAGCAAGAAGGGTTTTCTCCACAGTTTAAAAAGTTGGAAACAGTTTTGCACTGTATGTAATGGTGGTCATGCGTGAGCTCTAATTATATGCATGAGGGAGAAGATAGAACAACTCATGAAGATCATTAATTAATTGCCACCTTAAATCACTTTTCTTTTGCTCTGAATTAATCATGACCTAATCAGTGATGGATGTTAATGCTAGCCATCAACCTGTGGCCGCTAAAGCACTCGTGAGGATGTGAGGAATTTGTTCGTTCTTACTCTTTTGAAGTTTTAGTGAAAGAAAGCATTATGCAGCACAAGAGTTTAACTTCTCAACTGATTTTTGTTTCTCTTTTCATTTTTTTGGGGGGTAAAAACTCACTGAAGGACTTACGCGTTAATATAAAAGGAAAAATACAAATCATTAAAAGAAATATTTAGCCCGTTAATGCTCACAAGAGCTACATCAAAAAAAAAAATCTAGAGGCTAAGATCTCATCTAAGTACAAGTAAAAAAGAGAAACTTATGAAAATCTAGAGCTGCTACGAGCCAGCACTAAGAAAAAGGCGATTAATAAAAGGGCTATCAACACCATCTTCCAGCCAAAAAAAAAAAAAAAAAACTAACATGCCAAAGGCTAAAGAGGTCCAGAACACCATAAAAAGAAACATGCAAGAGAACATCAACGACTGCAAAAGCCTAAAATAGTTGAAGATTAATAACAGGACCGTCAATCACGATTGGTAGCAGTAGAAAAAAAAAAAGTAACCAAGCCAACCAAAATCAAAGGCAAGAACCTTCACCTGAACCTGCATGAAAAGACAAGACTCCAAAGAAAATAAGTAAAACAAAAAGCAAGACTAAAAATTAACCAGAATGAACATCAAAAGCTGAGGAAGCACCCAGCCAACAATTGACCCCACCTAACCAAGGAGCAGAAACAACCAACCACAACACCAAACCACCAAATAAATAGTGAACCACGGATGCAGCCAACCACGATCAGAGAAGCAACCTAATTAGAGAAATCCAAAACCAATAGCTAGGCTCCCAAACACATCAACACAACAAAACCAAAACCCTACCACAACAACACCCAAACGCCCAAAACACCAGTAGCAAAACAACAATAATGAGCAACTATTGAGAGAATTTTATTCAACGTCTTATTAGTTCGAATGCTCTACTCGATACTTTTGGGGCTCTACTAGGGATCGCCTAGCTGCCTCCCATCATTCATGTTCTCTCGGATATACATCTCCAGCTTACCTCCTACGCGCTTGGTGTCGAGGTCGCGTCTAGTGTCGAGGGAAGTTTCTTACCTCTTATCTTGCTCCTTTTTTTCTTTTTCGGTTTTGTTTTCCAAATTTGTGATGATTTCTAAACGCTTGGATCATGGTTTTCTCAATTGTAAGAATCCCTTGAAATATTTCAAAGATGTTCTTTCTGATTCTGATTCCTCAAATGCTTTTACGGATCACAGTGTAACTATTATCTATGGTTTGACGGCTTTGTGGATATCGGAGGAAGAGGTGCAACATCTTGTGAAACATTTTGAATTTGCATTGGTGGGAAATTTTCCCATGCGTAGGTCTATGCTTGATTTCATTTGACAATTTTTCTTTAATTAGAAGCTTACTAGTGAATTTTCTTTAACTTGTTAGATAAATGACATGTGCTGGTTACGTTAGCGAATTATCTTGATTATGAAAGGGTCTTGTGCATAGAGCGTATTGAATTAATTAGCAATTGTTTCATGAAATGAATTAAATAGTTGCCATTTTTTGACATCTTTGAGGAATCCTCAATCGTTCCCATTTGGATTCCTTTCTGAATCTTCGTCCTCATTTCATTTCTCCTTGCATTCTCTTTGGCCTTGGGTCCTTGTTTTGGCCAAACTATCCAAAGTAACAATGATACCGATGTGGGACCATGACAGCTAGTTTCTCACAATCTTGTTGAAATTGAAGTTAATAAAACGTACCCCGAATCAGTTTGGCTTGGCCTAGAAACTTACGGTTATGTTCAGAAGTTGGTCTTTGAAACTTTTCTTAGATTTTGTTCTCATTGCAAGGCATTGGGGCATCAAAAAATTGAATGTTTACTTTTACATCCTCATTTGGCAAAAACTATTGTTCTTAAATTGTTTCTGGTAACTGCTAATAATGACCCTATTATCATTGGGAATTCTAATAATGTTGCTTTGAAAGATCATAATGTTGTGCTTAATAATGTGCTTTTAGGGAACCATTTATTGGCCTCTCTTGTTAAACCGTTAATTGAAGGCGTGTGTGTTAACAATAAGGTTGATTCTCCTATGGTTGCTCCCTTTATTTCTAATTCTCTCAATAGTTTGGAACGTGAGGGTAACAATTTGAATAAATCTAGTCTTATGTCTGATATTTTTAGTAAGCATTTAGTCTCTTCTTTTAATGATATTAGTAAGCCTAATGATGGTTGTGTTGATGTGGGTAATATCATGGATTTCACGACTAATCATACGACTGATGCTCATCTTCCTATTTATGAGCTGAATGTTTCTAATTGCACCCCTATTATTGATTTATCTGTTTCTCCGATGTATAATGTTGCATGTGCTAATTTGGAGCATTGTGTTTACCCTACATATCACTCTAATTGGATGGAGGATTTATTCGGTCATAAGTGCTATGATGGTGATCTCTATAGGGGGATTTCCTAATGTGTATTTAGAGGATTTTGAATTGAATGCATTAAAATTTGATAGATCTAGTTTATGTACGGTGTTAGGGAAGAAAAATAATAAGAAGAAAGGGAAAAAAATATTGAGTTTAATTTTAAAAATGACGTTGGTTGCTTCATTAGGTCTAAGCCTTTTGTTTAGTGGGATCTTTATGTTTCCTAGCGGTGGGGGCCTTATGTTGCTTTGGCTAATTTCCTGCAGTGGCTCGTGGGGGCCTTCTATTTGGTTTTTGGCATGGTTTGCTATGCTTTGTGGGGTCTGTAGCTATTTGGAGGTTATTTTTGTTGTTTGGAGCTAAGTTTATTGCTCATGATCCTCTTTTTGGTCCTGATGGGGTGGGTCTTCCTTTAGTTCTTTTTTCTCTTTTATTTTTCTCATTTTTTTCTAGTTTTTTCTACTGGATGATGCTGTCCTGAGGCTTTTGGGTTGCCTGTGTTCTTCTATATATTTTCTCTAAGTGGTTGTAATATCACAACCTGCTCCAGGATCGTCCAGGACGATCTGGATCGTCCTGGGACGATCAGTTGTAAATCAGTTCCAGATTTTGCCCAGTTTTGCTCCAGGTGATTTTCTGTATGTATCGTCCAGGCCGATCGGGGACATCGGCCAGG
>JADPUM010000892.1:0-17000 GCA_016618105.1 Dendrobium huoshanense | reverse complement strand
TTTTGGAGGAGTATTTATGTTCTGGTAATCGAGAGAGAGGGCAGCACCTTGATTTTCTAGTTCACCATCAGAGTCCGATTCCAAATCAATATACACAGGTGCTGCTCTCCTATCTAATGAAGCACGGCCTCGACCTCGTGCCCTTAAATCCATCCTCCCACCTCTTTGAGGTAATGTGCTTGGAGGCCTAAGGACAATGATATCAGAGTCATCTTCACTACTCGACCGTGTCATTTCTTGATTGATATTTTTATCTTTTTCTTTCTTTTGGTCGAATTTTTGCCCAACCATTTTCTCCTCAATTTTGATCTCCAATTTAGAATGGGACGAGGACCCTTTTGGTATGAAATATGCAGCATCTTCGTAGATCCCAATTTCTTGAATTGAAAATGGTTGCAGATTACCCTTAATCACATGTTCAATGCAGTATCATTGATACTTAACGCATTGGTGCAGGGTAGATGGAACCATTCTATATTCGTGAATCCAAGGTCTACCTAGAAGAGCGTTAAAGGACGTAGTCGAATCAATTATATGAAATTTAGCTTCAATTTTTAACCCTCCTATTTCTAGGAGTAAAGTGATTGAACCTAAAGCTCTCTCGCCCTTCTCATTGAACCCACGAAGCACCAACCTATCGGTTGAAAGCTTGCTAGTATCAACTCTGAGATAAGCAAGGGTCTTTATATTCATCACGTTGACCGATGCACCCAGATCAACAAGGACTCTTGATAACTTGAAGTTTCCCACATCTACAGTAATGTAGAGGGGACGGTTGTGGTCAGTAGTTCCCAAGAGTAAATCTTCATCGGAGAAGGTAACCCCGGGGACCTCTTTGAAGTAGAGGGCCTCATCTTCTGAAGTTAAAGCCGGTTGGGCTAAACAAATCTCAGGGTCGAGAAGTTCTTTGACCAAAGACTCCATCATTTCCTTGGAAAGGAGGAGGGTGTCGTAAATGCTTAGCTTGGCTGGTAACTTCCTAAGATGGGCCAAAACATTGTAGTCAACCCTAGGGACGACAGACTCGAAACCCGGAGGAATTAGAGGAAACTTTGATTATTGAGAGGAGTCTGGATTTAGATCTTCGAAGGGGGATTGCTTGCCTTTGTCCTGAGGGGGAAACCTAGAAGGTAAGACTTTACTGCCACGGAGTTGCACCTGCTCGATATCCTCGGGCGGGCAAACTAGAGCGGTATCTACACTCACTGTAGTCATTGGATTGTCGTTTTCCGAAAAAGAGTCATAATCTGAAAACTCTATCTCGATAGGACTTCCCTGAAAATTAAATTGGGGGAAATCACCTTCTGATAAGACTTCGCATTCGACATCTTCTTGAGTAGTCAACTCGGGAAGGTCGATTTGATTAATATCAAGATTTATTTAACTAGGAGTTTGATTTAAAACAGGAGAGTCATCAATTTGCATTTGAAATTCATGGCCAATCATCAAGACAGAAGTAGAAGGATGTTTTTTATTCATCTTTTGACCCTTCGCCTTTGATGGGGCAAAGTAAAAGTCAGATAATAAAAGAGGGAAAAAGGGTTTTAACACCACCATCCGCCATTTTAATACATCTCTCATCCACACACTTCCTCTCTATAAAATCATCTTTCTTTTCTTTTACATTTCTCTCAGTAGTTTCTACAACTACTGGAGAGGGAAGTGGCTCAACATCCTTCTGCGAAGCGTCCATGTCAACCTTCCACATCGGGGCCTGGGCTATCGTAGTCAGCTGTTGAGAAAGACGAAAAAACTTGTTAATCGACTTTTTAAATGTCCGGGACAAAGCAATGTTCCAACCATCTTCAATAGGAAGAGAAGAATTAAGAAAATTACCTGAGATAGATTTGACTGAAGCCTTTTCTAGATCGATCAAGTATTCTTAGGAATTATAATGTTACCTTGGATGTAGTTCCTCTCAAGCCAATCTTTGAACACAACACAATCCTCAAGTGGGTGGCTAAGCATCCGATGGTATGGGTAATACTTGGGATCATCTTTCTTACTCTCATCCTCAGGTCTCCTAGCCTCTGGCAACTGAAAGTCAGGTTTCTTTAACAAGCTCTTGAAGATCTTTTAACTGATTCCCTTTTAAATGGATAAGGCTTTACCAATCGCTCTTTAAAAGGGATGAAGACGGGATCTCTAGTATGCTGAGGAACTATTTGAAAGGGCTGCTTCTGAGGTGGCTGTGGTGGAGGTGGAGTGCTAGGCTCACTAACCACTGGCCTCTTTTCTTTATCCACTGCTGAGACTACAGCTTTCTTTTCAAAAGTTTTCACCAACTTAGAACCCTTCTTATCTTCAGACTGCTCTCGTAAGAATGGCATCCTAGGAGCCTCTTCTTGCAAATTGCTAGCCTTATTAAGAAGTTTTTCAAAAGTTTTAATAGTGAAACCCTTCAGGAGAAAAGCAACAGGGCCGTGGATATTCTTTAGAAGAATCTCCACCGCATGTTGCTCTTGTAGCTGGGATTCACACTTCATTGAGAGGTTTCGCCACCTCAAGATGTACTCAACCAGAGACTATCCCGGTTTTTGCTTTTCAACCACAAGATCGCCTACGGTGGTGCGTTGTTGCGCTCCAAAAAATCTCTTAAGAAAGAGGCTTTCTAGCTCGCTAAAGGTTCTTACTGAACAGTTGGGCAGATCGGCGTACCATTCAAAAGCAATGCCAGATAGACTACTCACAAATTTGAGAAATTGTAAAGCATCCTACCCTCCTGCATTGCAACAGCTTGCTCAAAAGTGGGCCAGATGCTGTCTCAGATTTTCAATGCTAGTGAAAATTTTAAAAGTTGGTGGCACAAAGCCCTTTGGGTAAGGAACTGAATCATATTTTTTAGGGTAAGGTTTACCCTTTGGAACAGACGCAGTTCCTTGTGAAAGGGCTAAGGCCTCCCTTACATGGTCCTCAATTAGTTGCTTAATGTCCTTCTGAGGCAGAATTGGAGGAGTGGTTGAAACTGTGGGGTGAACTGGAGGTGCTTCTAACGGGCAAGGAAGGGTCACAGGTGGTGACTCGAGAGGTTTGGAACTAAATTTTGTCCGTTTAGCCTTTTCTGCAATTTCTCGAGCTGACTGCTGGATTTTAAGGGACTCTTGCTGTGATTTATCGAATTTCTCTTGCATTTTCCTGACTTGTGACATCATGCTTGCGAGCTGAGTCTCCAAGTTTTTTACGTGCTCTTCATCTCTGGCTTTTACAGACTCATCTGAATCTGACTCAACAGCATGTGAATCATCATCTCTAACAGATCGACGTTTGCTGGGCTCAGCTTCTTTATTAGATCCCCTAGTCTCAACCATACAAATGCTACCAACATAATCATCTTCTTCTCCAAGGAGATCATCCAGATCAGGGTCAAAAGAGGTCATTCCCTCTTTATTCAACAAGATGTTTCTTATTTCTTGAACTACCTCCTCGACCGGTCTATCCCCAATTGACTTGGGATCGAGGGGTAGTTATCCTCTACACTCAGCCATATCAAATAATTCTTCAGAATCCAGGAGGGAAATGATTTTTGTAAATTTTGGGTTAGGATCTGGTTGAGACTTTGTAACCGGTTCATCTTTCATTTCTAAATTATGGTCAATTCTCTCCTCTTCGACTATCCTAGAACTGGTAGTCAGAAGAGTGCATCCTCTACGGGGAGAGGGAATTATACCTCGGGGGGGGGGGGGGGGGGAGAAGCAGGAGCTTGTAAAGTGATGGCTCCTACATCTGGCAAGGTAAGGTCCTCAGACACCTAATTAGGGAGCTTAGGAATGATACTCGGACCTTGGGGATCATCAACTGGGACAACAGGGGTGGTGACTATTGGATCTTGAACTAAACTGGCTGTGGTAGGACTGCCAACTGTAACAACTGGGGTACTAGTCTGGACATCCATCAAATCAACTGAAACTGGAGTAGGGTTGACTGGAACTCGTTGGAGCTGCAAAATGAACTTAGAAGTTCTAGGAGGTGGTGGCAGACTCTCCAACTTAGTTCTCTTTGGCACATATTTCTTTTTAGGATATTTGGGTCTTTTCCCTTTAACATCTACAGATTTTTGACTCTCAACCCCTTTTGGCTTAATAATCACTGAGGACAACTTCACAAGTTTAGGAGGGGGTACCGGGGGTCTACCAGTAGAATGATGGCCTCTCTCGGACCCAGTCAACATGATACCCTCCGTTTGAGAGGACGGAGGGCGTGGCACCCAATGATATCCATCAACCAACACTGAAGTAGCAGGCTGTCTAACATACTTCTTATTTTTCCTGACGAATTGTGGGGTCAAATTCTTTACCTCAGACACTTCCTCCCTCAACACTTCTTTTTGGAAGCGATGTGAGATCACTTCCTTTAATTATTTTATATACTCCTACTTAGTTTATCCAGACTGTGCAGCGCATGTATGAATTATGTTTCTTAAAGTCCTTGTCCTCTGGAGATATTTTTCTTTCTGAATCTTCTTAGTCGAGTAGTCGACCTGGCATGGTGGAGAACGGGCTATCCTAGCTGCCTTCTCATCGCCTTGAGCTGAAGCCAGGGGGTAAAAGCGACTCCCCTTTAAGAGGGGAGAGGAAGCAAGAATAGGTAGCTCCTCAGCAGCCTTAGGCTCTACTTGAGCTAAGGTCTTAAAGGGTACGACTCTCTTAGCCTTAGAGATCTTCTTTCTAAGTCTCCTTAAATAATTTTTCTTCTGATTCTTAGTGGCGAAGCTAAGTCCAGAACTAGAACCTTCCTCAAAAATAGATTTGACTTCAGTGGGAGGCTCAACAACTGGTTCATACTGTTTCTGGTCATCAGTAACTACTGACAAGGTAGGTGCAGATCCCACAATCAACTCAACCACTGGGGGAATTTCCTTACTGGCATCCAAACTAACAATCTGGTGTCCATCCATGGAGAGCTCAAGGGTACTGAATCCCATTTCAAAGATGATAGTGCTCCCTTGGTCATTAACAGTTGAGGACAACTCCCGGTCGAAAGAGAAAATTAATTGGCCAGCCATTTGGGATTTTTTGAAAGTTAAAGAGAGGATTGAAATTATATTTTCTTTAAAAGGGGGACGAAAGAATTTTTTTTTTTGAAAATTAAGGCTTGTAAGAAAATCTCAACCCTCCAACACATGTTGAGCAACGAAAGATATCGCTTAACATATGTTAGTAGGGTAAAGAGACTAAGTACATGCCAAAAAGATTTTCTAAAAAACATTTGACATATATTAGCCCACAAGAAGGTCGTATGGGGCAACATATGACAACTTGGAGCTTTAGGAATTTTTTTTTGAAGAAAATCTGAATCTTGCAGGTTTTAAGGTGGGTTTTCTCACAGACTCCAAAACACACCGGACAGAGTTTCCCCTTGCCCGAAGGCTTATGGAATTGTGAGAGAACCTAGGTAAAGCGAATAGTCTAACCCTCCGCACCTCTGGAAGTCAAAGAGGAAGTGAGGGGGTTAAGACTAAAGCATTTCGCAGTGTCTAAAATCAATAAGTTTCAAATTCTTTTCAATCTTAAGATTTTGTATGTTGAATACGAAATTTATTAACCATAAATCCACAAGATTGAAAAGGATATCCAAGGATCTGATTTGACACTATCGCCTTGTAGGCTGGGCCGGGGCAGAAGGTCATAATCAGAACGAAAATTTACATAACCAATTTTGGAGGTAAAACCTCTCTTTTCATGTTTATTTTTACTTAGATGTTGGCCACACTCACCCAAGGAAGAAATGGGTAGAGGGACCAACGAAAGAAATGATAGTTAAAACTACAGATGAAATGAAATTCTGCCACTATTAAAGATGGGGAGAGAAATTTGTCCCACCTGGCGTGCTATTATTTTGTTGATGGAATTTTAAAAACATGTTTTAAAAAATATTAGTTTTCTTTGGGAATCTTAAAATTTAAATTTAATTCTAATTCTGAAGTCGAATCAACTTGGTAGAAAAAGTATATCATCCCGAAAGATGAAAATAAAATTTCATGATGATGTTCAGACTTAGAATTATGAAACTCATCTTGAATACCATGACCGAAATCTAAAGAGAACTTCGTATGGCCCAGAGGGAACAGAATGAAGTTCAACTAAATATCCGATTACGATATTCAAGAAGTATGATCGTCGAATTCACATCCAAAGCCTTATCAAAGAATGATGTATCTCCCCAAAGGGAGATGACACCATTCAATTATAATTCTTCTAGGGATAGTGCAGACCCTATAACAATCTCTCCCTTCAAAGAGATTGTAGGAATTCAATTCCAAGTTGACAAGGGTCTTGCCACCTAGACTTGTAGCATTTTTTAAGGAAAGTTTATCAATTTCTCAAGTGTACTAGATCCAGATTTTCAAGATAGTTGATTTTTCTTTTTTAATGAAAATTAACCTCTATCTTAAGTCTTAAGCAGGAGAGAGTGGTAGTTGACTCCATCAAATGTTTGAATGTCCCTCCCTCCCACCGCTCTCGTGGGTCGAATTAACTTTTGAATTAAAATCTATCTCAAGCTTAAGTTAACTTTAGAAGTGAAATTTTCTCAATCTTCTTGAAGTTCTCTATCTCAATAGGCATCTCTTGCATACTCTGAATCTATTCAAAATTTTTCCAGTCAAGTTACTATTCCCATTGAAAGATCGGGTTCGCTTTGAGGATTATTCTTTCTTGTATAAGAGAATATTTTTTTTCTTCTCTAATACTTGAGATATAATCCCAGCATTAAAAAAAGAGAATAATCGTTACGAGATTTAAAAGAAAGTGGGGCCTCTTCTCAAATTCAATTGAAATCAGAATATGCGCGAACGCGCTAAAAATCAAAAGATGCGCGAATGCGCCAAAAATCAAGAAATGCATGAAGTGCATCAAATGTCAAAAGATACGCAAACAGCATCACCAGAAAAAGAAAAGAAGAGTAAGATGGCTTCCTTCCTTTAAACCCTTAAATCTCAAAATACCCGAACAACTTTAAATTTCTTGACTTTGAAATCTTGAATTCCGATTCTTCACCATGCATGAATTATATCAGATAGAAGAAAATCATGCAAGAAAATTGACAAGATCAAATTTCTACCTTCAACTTAAACACTTTGAAATAAATTTTAATTTGAAATCTATACAAGGGAGACCCCGGTTTAGTTTCTACGAAACTTGGTTTGGGTCAACAAAACCTAAATCCTTAAACCTTTTCAAGGTTATTTGGAGTCACTCAGCTTCTCACTGCACTTCTAAATTTGTTCCCGTTTATCATTTCGAAAGGGTCCAAAGTTAGAGGAAATTTTTTTTAATTAAAAGTTTGAATCTTCTACTCCTGAAAAGAATTCAAATCTTGTCCTTTAGAAATGGGTATAAGTCCTTACACAGAGGCCTCTTTTTATTGAAGGCCTTTTCAATAAAATTACACTTTATACTGGGTCCAAGATCAAACCCATTAGAGGAGTATTTTGTAATGCTGGGAATTGCCATTCAAGTTCAATCCATGACTGAGCAGAGTGCCCGACTCCAATTTGAGGAGCTCGAGGCCTTGTAGAGCTTTGTCTTCACGACTCAATAAAATTCAGAATCGTTCGAAGCCTGATTGGTTAAAGCTCGTGATAAGATAGAGCAACTTAGAACCTTCCAAGGAGGAGACTTGGTCTAGGTTCTTTGGATGCATATCTTAGCCTACTGAGTGATCGGTGGAGGAGTTTGAACAAACACAAGACTGCCCTTTTGTCGTAGAGGCGATCTTTGAGAAAATTTTAAACATTAACTGATTATCCCTGGAGAATGCCACCTGTCATTTTCAAATGTCGGGGCGGCTCTCTGGGAAGTACCATGCCAGATGAGTGTCAAATTCAAAGTCAATAAAAAAAATCTTCGAATTTCCTGGATTAAAGAAATTTCTCAATTCAAAATCAAATATCAAGAAACTTTCAAAACTCGCATTTTAAAAAATCAAATTCAAACATCATTTGAATTCAAAATCAAATCAAAACCCAGATTTGAAAAACCTTTAAATTCAAATTGTCAAACCAAGTTTCAAACTCAAATATTTTCAAAATCAAATTTCAAATTCAAACACACTCCAATTTAAAATCAAATCAATTCAAATTCAAAAATCATTCAAATATCAAATTTCAAACCACAAACCCGATCCTCTGTGTGTAGCAAGTTTCCTCCACATACGATCATTTCAAACTTGATCCTCTGTGTAGAACAAGTTTCCTCTACACACGATCATTCCAGACCCGATCCTCTATATGTAGCAAGTTTCCTCCATATACAATCATTCTAGACTTGATCCTTTATGTAGAGCATGTTTCCTCTACATACGATCATCCCGACCCGATCCTTTATATAGAGCAAATATCCTCTATATATGATCGTTTAAACTCGATCCTCTGTGTGGAGCAAGTTTCCTCTACACATGATCATTCAAACCTGATCCTCTGTGTAAAACAAGTTTCCTTTATATACGATCAATCTAGACCCGATCATCCCTAGAGCAAGTTTCCTCTACCAATGATCATTCTAGACCCGATCCTCTATATAGCAAGTTTCCTCTATATACGATCATTCAAATCTGATCCATTGTGTACAACAAATTTTCTCTACGTACGATCGTCCAGACCCAATCCTCTATATGGAGCAAGTTTCCTCCGTATACGATCATTCTAGACTCAATCCTCTGTGCAGAGCAAGTTTCCTCTACACATGATCATTCCAGACCTGATCCTCTATATGGAGCAACATTCCTCCGTATACGATCATTCCAGACTCGGTTCTCTGTATAGAGCAAGTTCCCTCTCCACAAGACCGTTCTTTAGTGATGGAGTACGCCTTTTGTGGCACCATCCTAAATTTCAAATCTAGTTTCGATCTTTCGTGGAAGCAATGCTTCCTTCCCACGAGATCTTTCTAGTTTTCTTTTCCTTAAGGACAAATGCGTGTTATCATGCTTTCTCTCTTTAGGATTAGATCCACTAGTGATGGAGCACGCCCTCTGTGGAACCATCCTAGTTTCAAACTCCAGATCTGATCTTTTGTGGGAAGCAATGCTTCCTTCCCACAAGATCATCCAGTTTTCTCTTCCTTAAGGTTAGATGTGAGTCATCATGCTTTCTCTCCTTAGGACCAGATCCACTAATTATGTAGTACATCCTTTGTGGCTCCATCCTAGTTTTCAAAATTTAAACCAGATCTTCCCATGGGAAGCAATGCTTCCTTCCCACAGGGTCCTTCAATCTTCTTCTCCTTAAGGCTAGGTTTCCTCCTTCCCTTAGGATTCGATCTACTAGTGGTAGAGTACCCCCCTTGTGGCACTACCCTAGTATCAAATCAAATTCAATGCTCTATAGTTAGGAGTTCTTCCTTCCTATACGATCATTCGACCATTCTTTTCCTTAAGGTTAGTTTTCTCCCCTTCCTTAGGATTAGATCTACTAGTGGTAGAGTACGCCCCTTGTGGCACTACCCTAGTTTCAAATACAATCTGATCCTCTATAGTTAGGAATTGTTTTTCCTTCCTATATGATCATTCCAGCCTTTTCTTCCTTAGGGTTTAGGTACTCCCTTCCCTTAGGACCAGATCTGCTAATGGTAGAGTACGCCCTTAGTGACACTACCCTAGTATCAAATTTAAATTCAACACTTTAGGGTTAGGACTTTCCTTCCCTTAGAATCAAATCCAAACTTAATCTTTTAAAGTTAGGATTCCCTTCCTTTAGAATCAAAACTCAAATCTGATCCTCTATAGTTAGGAACTCTTCCTGCCTATACGATCACCTAGACTTCCTTTTCCTTTAGGGATAGAAGCTTTTCTTCCCTTAGGATTCGACTCGCTAGTGGTAGAGTACGCCTTCTGTGGCACTACCCTAGTATCAATTCAAACCTCGATTCCCCAGGGATATACCTTATCTACCCTTAGGATCAAAATTCCAGACTTGACATTATTCGGTCAACGCCAATATGTGCATTAGAATTTCATTCTATTACACATATTGGGGGTCCATTTGTTGACCTCATTTTTGTATGAGGTCATTAGGGACCCATCCATATTCCAGATCAATCCTGACCCTACATCAATCTAAACTCCAAATACTAGGATCTATCTAATCCCTAGGATTCTTCTACACCAATCTAAAACCTAGGATTCTCCTAGACTATAGACCTTAGGATCTAACTAGTTCCTAGGACTTCTAAATTCCATACCCTAGGCCCTACTCTAGATTCTAGGATTCTTCTATACAGATCTATACCCTAAGATTCTCCAAGATCCAGACCCTAAGATTTTCTTAAATTCCACAATACTTATAATTTTTAGATCTTAGAGTCTCTCTAGGTTTTAGGACCAATCCAGATCCCAATTCAATTCAAGCCTCAATCAAAATCCAAACTTTAGTCCAGTTCAAATATTCAAACTTCAGTTCAAACCTGGATCCTGCCTTTGATCAAGCTTCAACCCTATCCTATCATTTATGATCCTCCAAATGATCATAAATGATTTGGATAACTCAAACTTAATCAATCAAATCCAGAATCTAATTAAAATCCAAAAATCCAGACTCAAATCCCAAGTTTAAAGGCTTTGTTCTGAATGCATTTTTCAGGGATTTTTCAAACACTTCAAAACTCTGTCAAATGACCCCCGATTTAGAGTCTATCACTTGCAAAGTGATAAGACATGTCTCTGGAGGCTACCCTCCAAATTTTACCCCATTATGAGGTATCTAACCCTAGAATCTAAATCAAATTCCAAATGCTGTAAAACCTTCAAATATTTACAACCTATGCCACTAGATCTGCCATCCTGTGGATTTTAAACCTGGAGCTTTCTAAAAAGTTTCCAATCACTTCCATACCATTGATCCTGACCTGTTGAGCATCAAACTATATTTTGGTGGACCCATTTTGACCCCTAGTTGACCAGGGGTCAAAATGACCAAAATACCCCTTAAGGGCTCAAATATCAATTTCAAATCAAACGAACTCCAAATTGCTTGAAACCACTTCCTGTAAGTTTCAATATCAAACCAAACCTGTTAGACCCAAACCCAGATCCCGGGTCAACCTGGTTAACCAAGTCAACCTAGGTTGACCAAACATGCCCTTAAGGGTCAAAACGGGCATTTTGACCAAATTGACCTCCCTAGACCTTGGGACCACCTCCCACAGACTTAAAATATCATTTCAAACCTATGCAACCCAAACCCGCCCCCTGGGCCACCCTAGTTGACCCAGTCAACCTGGTTGACCAAATCAACCCTTAAGCTTTTTCACTTTGAATCAAATCATCCAATCCATTTAAATCAACACATTCAAGCTTAAGCCCCTTGCAAACTTTAATTCAAATACATTCAAATTTAGTCAAGGCCAAGTCACCTTGATTTGACTTGGTCAAACATTGACCTATGACTAAAGTCATGTATCATATATGTCTTTCCACTCAAATGTTAAACCTTGTTGATTTGAAAACTTTTGAATCCATTTTATTTAATATTTTGAATATCCCTTGATATGACATGACTCAAACCATGATCAAGTTGACCAAGTCAACCCATACATGTTGGTCAAATCCTCTTGGCTCTAGTCAAATATATATATTTGAGCTCTCAGGACTTTATCCAACCAGCCCTTTTAGGCTTCTTCACTGCCACCTCAGCAGTCTACTTGGATATTGACCAGTCAACTTGGTCAATAATCATTCAAATGGATTAAAGGTGGTCAATTTCCCATGTTAAACTAATCCAACCCATTTAATCCCTCTCCAGCTGTTAGGACCCTCTCTAGAACCTTCCTTGAGCTCAATCCAGTCCAGCCCTTGGATTCAGATCCAATGGCCCTCAAGGTTCCATGTGTCCATGAGGGGACCAAGGGAGCTTTCCAACTAGGATGTCCTTCACTATCCTTCTCCCAGCCTTTCCAACAACTCTCAGGGCACGTGGAAGCATCCTAGATAGCCCCTAGGTCGATCGAGACCATCTCTTTGGCTTGGAGAAGATTGAATAGGGTAAAAACACTATGTTGAGCTCTCATTCAATCCCTAGCACTCTCTCACCACTTCTAGCCTCTCAAGCCAAGCTCCCTGTTCTATTGAGCTTTCCAGAGACTCCTATCCCTCTCCCCGATCAAATCCGGCCGGTCAAAGTGGTGGCCGACGAGCTCCAGCGAGATCTAACCCAAATCCATTCAAGGAGATCTAGCATTCGATCCAAGAGCTCTCGAGCCGAGGAGTCTTCTACAAATAGGAGCATGGACAGTCTACAACTGTAATCGAGTCAAAAAATCGAAAATCTATCGATGAGATTTCTTTAAAACTCAAACCCTAGCTTAGGACACCTAGTCTAAATAGCTGTTGATTTAATTCATATTAAGCTACTATTTTATTTCCCCAGAATTTCTGTTCAGTTCCTTTATCTAGATTTAAAATTTCATAAATATTGATTGATCCGATCGCCTGAACGAGCCAATAAATGTATTCAAGGGTGTCACTCGCAGTCTCCGGCGAGCTTACATTTTCTTGACCATTGATCGCTCGATCAACGGTCCAGATCGAGCCTTTTCGTGCCTCTGTTCGACCATGTATGCGATTCAGGGTCCTTTTTTTGGTCTGACGTCATCTGGACCATCCGCTCAGAATTGCGGGATTAAATTTCCGCCGTTTGATCTCGTTTCACTGAGATTGAAAGCGGGTTTCGATCTCTGCCGTTGGATCAAACCCACGGCGAATCCAACGGTGTCCGCCGACCGCTGATGTGGTTAAGTGAAACCGCGTGAAGCGGTTTGCAGCTGACGCGTGGCTGACCGCCGCCACGGTTTTGATCCGATAAATCCTGTTGTGCCGTGTGTCCCCTGCCGCCGCGCGTTTTGATCGGGTGAGTCCGGTAGTGCCGCGTGTCATTCTGCCGCCGCTGTATTTTGTTGGACGAACCCGGGCACACCACGTGTCCCACTAACAGCCACCGGCGTCGCCTCTCGGTTTATGCTGTTTTAAAATTAATTTTTAATTAATTTTAAAAATAAGAAACTTGTTTAAATTATAATAAATTAAATATTAAGCCAATTTTTTTTTATTTTATATCAAATTGACCAAATTTTAATCCTTTTTGATATAAAATTAAAATGAATTTAAAAATTTGTAATATATATTTTAAATTATATTTATAACACTTAAATTTAAATTTTAATTAATATTTACTTAAGCATTAATATAAATGTTTTCAAGATTTCAAACCTTATTTTTAAATATATTCTTAATATTCAGATGACCATTTTAAATTACTAAATTTAAATTAAAGTTAATTTGAGGTATTTAATATATATTTTAAATAATTTAAATTACTTAAGATCGTAATATTTAATTAATTTTTAATTCAAGTAATTTTAAAAAATTCAAAGAATCACTATTTTAAATCATCTTAAATTATTAAAATATTTTCAAATATGTTTTAAAACAATTTTAAAACTATTTTTAAGACTTATTCAAAGACTATTTTAAATTACTTTGAATTTTCAAGGGTTGTGTATGCATAACATGTGTATTAGTTCAAGGGTTAGAAAAAACAATTGATTCAAACCTACAACATAGTGTCATTAAGGACAATAATTAAGTACGTATGTCTAGAAAACTTAGAGAAATTCTAAAAATTAGAATACATATCATTTTAACTTGAAACTTCAAACACTTGAACTTAGTGACATGTACAGCCACTAGAAAATTTTTCACTAGTTTTAGAGGTCATTAAGGTCCTTAATTAATTTTCCCTAGTTTAAGCCTTAATTAAGCCATTAAACCTTCCAGAAAATACAATAAATTAAGATTAAACCAAAAAATGTGTATAACCCTTCTAACTGACTAGAATCAGGAGAGCCTAGGCTAGGTGGTGTGTGCATTCTAAGCATGCAAATGAAATGATAATTTGAATATTTAATAATTTGATTAGTGAACAAATACCAATTATTCACTAACCATCCCCATCAAATTTATTCATTCAAGCTTAATCCATATTTAAAGTTTCAAGGTGGATCTCTCAAAGGTTCAAGATTTAAAAATATATAGGTTTTAAAATATATTTCAATATATATATATATATATATACATTTTAAAATAAAAATAATGAAAATAATATTTTTTTTTTAAAAAATTAAAGGATTAAGAGATCCACTGATTTTTCTTAATTAATTTGAAAAACAAATTTTTATTTTTTAAAATATTTGATTAAATACTAATTAAATATTAAAGATAATTAAATAATTCAAATTATTTCCAAAATTTCCTCAAATAATTTTAGAAATATGCTCTGAAAGTTAAAAATTGACTAAAATATTTTTCTTGGAATTTTAAAAATATTTAGATTTATTTTAACTAAATAATAATTAAAATAATCAAATAATCAATATTTAAAATTACTCAAAATATATGAAACATTTTTAAGTGATTCTATTTTTAAATTAAAGGTCTTGAAAATCTGAGCAATTTGGTATGTAACACTCAATTATTTGATAAGTATTTAATTTTTAAAATTTTTTTTGAAGCTCTGTTAGTTAAATAATTTTTTAAAAAGAACTTAAATTAAATCAAAATCAAATTCGGCGGCTGAGTGGCCATGCGGCGGCTTCTCACTGGCAGGGACAAAAACGCGCGACGGCGGGCAATCATTGCCACGCGATTTCGACTTATCCACATCAGCCGTGGGTTAACGCCGTTCGATTCTCCACGGGTTTGATCCGAGGCCGATACTAGACCCTGCTGTTCGATCTCAACCAGGTGAGATCAAACAGCGATAGGTCCATCACGTATTTGAATCAACGGCTCAGATGCCGTTGGATGGTCGGTCGAACGGTAGATCGAATACACGGTAGGACCAAACCTGCGGGAAGGCTTAATCTAGACTGTTGATCGAGCGATCGACAGTCTAGAAAACATACGCCTGGGCTAGACTACGAAAACACCCTAGGATTGGTTTTTCGACTCATTCAGGCGATCTGATCGATCAAAACTCTTAAAATTTTAAACTTAAACATAGATTGTAAATAGAAATCTCGGGGACTAATTTAAATACTAAAAACACACTTATTAGAAAGCTATTTAATGCTAAGTGTGTAGCCTAGGGTTTTGATTTATACCTCAATTAATGGACAGATTGAACTGTTTAGAGATTTGTTGCACTTGTAGACTGTCCACGCTCCGTGTTGTAGAAGAAATTGCAGCCTAAAAACGCCTAGATCAAGCTGATAAGGCCTTGGACGGATTGTTGTTATCTCGCTGGAACAGTGATCGCCAGCAACTTTGACCGGTGGGATCGAGCTGGAAATGGATAGAGAGAGGTCTGGAGGTTTGAAATGACTGGGGTTTGGGATTTGGGACCTCCTGGAAAGAGAGAGAGTGTTAGGAATTGAAATGACGGCTCATTTCCTCCATTTGCCCTATTCAAAAGACCCTTGACAAATGGACGGCTAGGATCGAATATGGGAGCTCCTAGATGGCTTCCACCTGTCCTAGGGGTTATTGAAAAGCTGGATGCAAGGACTGGCCAAGGACATCCACGTGTAAAGCTCTCTTGGTCCCCACTTGGGCATGGGAGTAATGAGGGCCTTTTGATTGTGATTCAAGGGCCTGGATAGGTCCTAAGAATATTCTAGAGTCCATTTAAATGGCTGGAATGATTTGGGTTTGAGTGGATTAGCTTAAGGGATTAATTTTAAACAAGTTTTAACCATTGTTGACCATTCCAAAGGGTTTGTTTGACTATTTTGACCAATCAACATGGTCAACAATAGGTGAGGTGGCATGTGAGAATGCCATGTGTGCTGGAATGGTTGAATTTGGAAGGGTTTGATAATCAAGATTTGAGTTTTGAAGGTATGAGAGGGAGATTGAGCTATTTTGACCAAGTCTGCAAATGTTGACTTGGTCAAAGTGACTATGACTTGACTCATGGTACACTTGGAGAAGTTCAAAGTATTGATAGGAATGGTTTGAGAGCTTGGTATGAGTTTTATAGGCTGAATGGGTTGAAATAACTCATTCCAAGCCTTAAAGAGGCCATTGGGTCAACTAGGTTGACTGGGTCAATCGGGTTGACCCAAGGAGTGGGTCTAGGTTGGACAAGTTTGAAATGGTATTTTGGAGACCATTGGAGGTGGTCTCAAGGTCTGGGGAGGTCAATTCAGTCAAAATGCCCGTTTTGACCCTTAAGGGCATGTTTGGTCAATCTAGGTTGACTTGGTCAACCAGGTTGACCCAAGGTCTAGGTTTGGGTCGAACATGTTTGGTTTGACATTTGAAACTTGCTGGAAATGGTTGCAAGCGATTTGGAGTTCGTTTGGTTTGAAATGGATGTTTTAGCCCCTAAGAGGAATTTTGATCATTTTGACCCCTGATCAACTAGGGGTCAAAATAGGTCCAGAAAAATGCAGTTTAATGTTCAATATGTCATAATCAATTGTTTGGAAGTGATTGGATGCTTTGTAGAAAGTTCCAAGGTCAAAATCCATTGGATGACAAGTCTAGTGGCATAGGCTGTAAATATCTGAAGGTTTTACAGCCTATGGATTTCAATTCAATTTCTGAGGTTAGAGACCTCAAAATGAGCTCAAATTTGGAGGTTTTCTTCAAGAGACATGTCTTATCAATATGCAACTGACAGACTTTGAATCGGAGGTCATTTCACTGGGTTAAAAAAAAAACTTTCAGGACTTGGACCTTTGGCCTTAGATTTTGGTTTCAAATTCCGGATTTTGATTTTGAATTGATTTAAGGTCAAGATTAGTTCAAGTGAACTCATATAAAAATGAGGTCAACATCCATGAGTAATCCAAATAAAATACATCTAAATCTTTAACTTTTATTAATTAAATCATAACTAAGGTACTTAATCATTAAAAGATAAATTTTGAATATAGATTGAAATCAAACCTAATTAATACATCAATCGCTCCATAATTAGATAAAATTCATTTAAAAAACAAACTTAACTTCAAGTGTTATAAAATACAACAAATCTATAAAAAAAGCCAAAATAAAGGACCTGT
>JADPUM010000888.1:0-16426 GCA_016618105.1 Dendrobium huoshanense | reverse complement strand
GTGTGCGTAATAATATTCCTCATGAATAAGACCTTCATAACTAATATTCATAATATCAATTATTAATTCATTAAATCAAGTTGTCCATTCTCGTATTTTTATATCTAACTGGTCATTGGCATAATCATCTAAAGATTTCATAATAATAATCGACAATATATCCTAATTTTATAATATATTTTATTTTAATTCAGCCGTATATTATTCTTATTATCCTAATTCTTTTCATCTATTTTATTTATTTATTAAATAAAAGTGCTCTCAGATTGGGGAGATAGTGATTGCGAGACTAGATCTTTAACGCGGATAAAATGCAAAATTAATCTATTGAAAAATGCGATATCCTTTTCTGCCTCGCAGTTAGAATATTAGCTTTATTCTAAAAAAATATTGTTGTTGACGTGCAAATATTTTAGATCAATCAAAGTTGATTACTATTAGAAATTCGCAACCCTAAACACCTAAAAGGCCATTAAGGCATTAAACTCCTTAAACACAGAGAATTTTTTTTTTTTTAGGACATTTAGGCCATTTAAGACAAACTCACACACACAACGCATACACAAAGACTCGAACCCAAGATCACTTAGTTGGAAGCATAAGCTCTCAACCAACATGTCAAGACGAGCTGTGTGTTAAACAGCGAGATTGACAAACTAAGGCTCTTGATTTGGAGATCTTTTCAAACAATTGAGAGAGTTAATTTGAAAAGTATTAATGGCTGATTATTGTATTGATTTGGAACCTAATTGCTCCTAAAATTAGGAGATTTAATTTATACTGATTGAGAGATCTAATTGACATGATTAGATCTTCATTAATTAATTTTTTCTTATTTTATTTGTTTCAAATCTGAAAATTGAGACTAAGGGTTGTTGTATGAGAAACAAAGTCAATTGTAATAATATTTGTTTATCTATAATAGTGAAACCTGTTAAGTAACCTGCTGTGACTTACAGGTTATCTGAGCACCCACTATGTACACATGTCATTTATGTAATTTCAGTTGTCTCATGTGCCGGTCTCTATTTATAAGACCTTACTCTTAATCAATAACATTGAACTTTTCCTCCTCCTGTTTTCCAAATCTATCATGGTATCAGAGCCATCAAAGCTTCACAGCGTCTTCCTTCCGATGGAATCTTGATTCTTAGTGATTCTTTCGGCATCGTCTTCTTCTCTCCAGCGTCAATGGCGGACGCCGACTCTGCCATCTCTCGCCGAAGCATTTCCCAGACCCCATCTACGGACAAAGAAACATGCATTCCCGCTCAACTTAAGTTCTTGATTTCCAACACCAAAAATCTGGTTCCTACTCAACTCACTGCAGAAAACTATTCGATTTGGAAGTTACAACTGCTTCAACACATCTCAGCAAACGGGTATGAGGAACATCTGCTTGGTTCGGAAACGATTCCTCAAGAAGATAACAACGCCGAGTACGCCCGCTGGAAGCTGATAGACAGAAATCTCGTCTCAGCGATCTTCTCCACCCTCTCCGCATCCATACTACCGTACGTGTTGAACCTTCAATCGGCACGCGAAGTCTGGCAAACACTCGAACGAAGACTACAACCGACAAATCGCTCGAGGGTCATACAACTGAAAAATGAGCTACACCAGATTCAATTAAAAGATCGAACAATGGCTCAATATCTCGATCATGTCAAGAAGATAGGAGATAGCATCGCAGCGGCTGGCTCCACGGTGGACACGGAGGATATCGTGCTTTACATCTTAAATGGCCTGCCGGCCATATACAACTCTTTCAAGACTGCTATTAGAACCTCTCTTCAACCAATCAGTTTAGAAGATCTCTACTCCCTTCTATGCAGCGAAGAGATCAATCTTCATCATCAGCAAAATCAAGAATTACAACAATCGGACACTTCCGCTCTGTTCAGTAGCAAGAACTCCAACTATCGCTTCAAGAATTTCAAGAACAGGGGGAAATCTCCTTTCCCACGCCAGCAGACTTCAAGCGACAGCTCCTCCGCTCCAAGAACAACGTCCAACAGGCCAATGTGCCAAATCTGCGGTAAGCAAGGTCACTCCGCCATAAACTGCTGGCATAGGTGTAACCTTACCTACGCGCCACCAACCAACCCCAGGGCCCTAACCGTTCAGCAACAGCCACAACAGCCTTCCCCTCCGAACGAATGGATCGTCGACTCAGGAGCTTCTTCTCATCTTACATCCGACCTCAACAACCTTCACAACCCGTCGCTCTACAATGGTATGGACTCTGTGTCTGTCGCAAACGGAAGCTCTATCCCCATCCAACACTCGGGTCAAGGGATAATTCCGCTGCCAGACTCTCGCCGTAAGCTTCATCTACGCAAACTTTTTCATGTCCCCTCTATATCACATAATCTTCTTTCTGTCGCCAAATTAACAGAGGACAACAATGTTTCGGTATCCTTTAACTCTAACGAATTTACTGTGAAGAATCTTCAGGACAATCGTCTTCTTCTTCAGGGACACAAGCGCCATGGTCTCTACCGTCTCCTGGCTCCTACCAGTCGTAACCACACCGCCCTCGCTTCCGGTCGCGCTCAAACCTTCTCCTGGCACGCACGCGTCGGTCACCCGAACGACAGAACCATGTCTAAGCTAGCTAAAATTGTTACGAATATACATGTTCCAAATTCTTCGTCTATTTGCATTTCCTGTAGTTTGTCCAAATGCCATAAACAACCGTTCGCTGTGTGTAATTCGAACTATAACAAACCATTTCAACTCGTCCACTCGGACGTCTGGGGACCGTCCCCGGTACCCTCTCCGAATGGTTTCCGTTACTATGTAATTTTCATTGATGAATTCACACATTTTACCTGGTTGTATTTGATTCGCACTAAAGATGAAGTTTTCAATAAATATCAACAATTCAATAACATGGTTAGAAATGTTTTTCAAGAATCTATTCAGTATTTTAGATCCGACGGTGGAGGCGAATTCACCAGCAATGCTTTTCGCCACTACCTATTACAGCAGGGAACCATTCACCAACTAAGCTGTCCGCACACGCCAGAACAAAATGGGACAGCCGAACGCAAACATCGCCATCTGATCGAACTCACTCGCACCCTACTTCACGCCGCTAGTCTACCTCCGATACTATGGGCGGAAGCTGTCTCTACTGCGAATTACCTGATAAACAGACTACCGGCCTCTCCCATTCAGGATCAAACCCCGTACTTTCGCCTTCACGGACAACAAGCCTCCTATGGTCACCTTAGGACTTTTGGGTGCCTATGCTTCCCTTGGACCAAACCATATGCCTCGGACAAGCTATCACCACAGTCCAAGGCCTGCATCTTTCTGGGATATTCCACCCAACACAAAGGCTATCAATGCTGGGATCAACAACAAAATCGCATATACATCTCTAGACACGTCATTTTTCATGAGTGTGTCTTTCCCTATCAGTCCTCTGTTCAACCCGAGACGCACATCAAGTCTACGCCTCATACACCATAGTCTTGGTCTCCGCTTCTTATGATTCCAAGCTCGGTTGCAAACCCGTTGCCCACTGTAACATCTTCCACACCTCCCGCATCCTCAACTCAGGAAGTCAGCCAAAACTCTCAGCCAAGTGTAAGTCCTGAGCCTGTCAAAATTCTCTCCTCGTGGACGTAGACATCTTCAGGAGAACCATACAAGTCGTCGTGTTCTTTGTATTTATTGTGCTTTGATTCTGATTTTGCTTCCGATATTTGCACCACAAAGGCTTTGTTAGTAATAGCTTTTTTACCGATTTTCAAAACTAATTTTTTTGTACTAAAATGTTGCTTTAAAAAACAATAAGAAAGCTGTCCAAAATGAAACTTAAGGATCTATTTAAGAGAATTTTCATACTATTTATTTTTAGGATCATTAACTATTATTTTTTTACTGTTTAAAAAAAAAAGTTTATGATCCAAAAATATTTTTTTGCAATGAAAAAAAGTTTAATATTTTTTAAATATATTTTTATTATCGGTAACAAATTTTAAAAAATTATTTTTCCACGATAACTTTATAATCTTGATTATAAAATATTATAGCCATGTTAAAAAGATCATAAATTATCTAACATCGATAAAACTCCTGCTAAGCTTCGTGCTTATGCAAAATATATGTATATATACAGATCATTGTCATCGCTAATTAAATATTAAATTATTCATCAGCGATTACAATGGTTAAATTGACTAATTTTTGTAATTTTTAATTACCGGAGGAGGACGCGGTTGGAGATTATTTGTGGTAAAGCGGCGAATATTAATATTTTGGATGGATGCATGCGCTTCTAATTTGACCGGTTAAAAATTATATATTAAATCATTTATATCTATTAATGGAAATAAATAAATGATTAATTTATCTAAAAAGTTGAGATAGAACTAACTGATTTAATGGTTAATAATCTCACCCACATGAGGAATCTCCATTTATTCTTGAGAAGAATACCTCATCTCCTCTTAATTTCGAGAAATTATTCTGTGTGGAGGTTGGACGAAGAATGCTGTCTGGAGATCAATCAGAATGCGTCACGTCAGCAGTACTGAGCCGCGGTACTGAGCAATACCGAGTCGCAGTATCGAACGAAAGGATGATATTAGCTTAGGGGTCACTGATCACTTCTATTTTTTTAATATCTTATTTTTTTATTTTATATTGTATGTATTGAAATATAATAGTTTTTGCATATTAAAAAATATATTTATTTATTTACTTAGTTTTGGCAATAATTATTGACAGAGTCAATTAGATGATGATATCATTGATGATTATGGGTGGCATTTAATAGAAATTATTATTTTTTAAAATTTAAAATATTTACAAGTTATTTTATATTAATTTTAAAAAAAATTAATTTATTTTTATAAATAAAAAATATACTAAATAAATACAGAATTTACATATAAAAAAGATTTCTAGAGATGAATGAACTTACGAATGGGAATCTGCCCTCCGTCTAATTCTTTTATCATACCTGACTCAGGCTGGGCCAAGCAAGACGAACATTGCCAGGCCCAAAATTCTATGATTTCTATTTTATATTTACGGATTATTTTCTCAGAAAAATACTTGTTGTGTACTAGAATATTCGCGGCGATATAGACGTATTAGGTTTAATGTCTTAATGTTGTACGAAGATTCAGCACACAAATAAAAGAAAGAGGGTGAACAAACATCAAGATTTTTACATGGAAATCTGGTGACAAATGGAAGTCCGACATTGGATAGAAATCTGGCGACTTGAGGAAGTCCGGAATCGGGTAGAAATACGGCGATGAGAGCATAACAGGGAGAGAAAGCAAGATCAAGAATAGGGAAAACTAGACACGGCAGAGAGAAGAAAAGTGGAAAGATAATTTCATATATGTTGTTGTCCTTGGTACAAAGCAGTTGATTATATAGGAAACACTAATGGTATGAGCTGTAAATACAGACTCGTAAATACAAGAAGTACGTTAGTCTTATATCGTCCCTCAAATTAAGCATTCGAGGAGCGAATGGTTAATTTGGTACGAAGCTCGTTGAAACGAGTAGTAGAGAATGGCTTAGTGAAAATGTCGGCGACTTGATCTTTAGATGATATGTGAACCAGATTGATGTCACCGGAAAAGATCTGTTGACGAATAAAGTGATAATCGATCTCTATGTGTTTGGTGCGTGCGTGAAAAACTGGATTCTTTGCTATTGCGATGGCGGAAGTATTGTCGCAATGAATAGTTGTAGGAGCCGGCTATGGTAGGAGTAGTTCGGCGGCAAGTCTGCGAAGCCAAACGACCTCCGAGGTGGCTGCGGAGAGAGACCTATATTCAGCTTCAGTGGATGATTTGGCGACAGTCGCTTGCTTTTTCACAGTCCAAGATATGAGATTTGGGCCGAGGAATGTGCAGAATCCAGAGATTGATTTTCGGTCTGATGAATCTGATGCCCAATCGGCGTCGGAGTAAGAGTGTAGCTTGAGCGATCCAGGTGAGATTGGCAGACCGTGCGAGAGAGTCCCGTTAATGTACCGTAGAATGCGTTTGAGGTCTTTGAAATTTTGGTCTGTCGGGTTTTGCATATGTTGGCAAACTTGGTTGGTTGTGAAGGCTATGTCCGGCCTTGTGATGGTTAGATATTGCAGCGATCCGGCGAGACGATGGTAGAGCGTGGGATCATGAAAAGGCTGAGTGGTATGTCCGACCTTGTTGGACGTAGGAGTTATGGGTGTAGGAGCCGACTTGCTGTTCTCAAAGCCTGCATCAAGAAGAAGTTTTGTCGCATAGTGTTGCTGTGATAGAAAATAACCATTTGTGGATTGAATTACCTGGATACCAAGGAATAGGGAGATGTTGCCGAGCTGTTTGAGGGCAAATTGGGACCGCAACTGTTGAAGTAAGATTTGAATTGCAGCTGGATCATTCCCTGTTACTAAGAAGTCATCCACGTAAATTAGAATAAATAACAAGGTAGAATTTGAGTCTAGAATTAAGAGGGACGGATCAGCTCGGCTGATCGTGAATCCTTTTGATTGGAGAAAACTTGTTAGCTTTTGGAACCATTGTCGTGGAGCCTGCTTGAGGCCGTAGAGAGATTTCTGGAGTTTACAGACCGCCATAGGATTTTGTTGATCGATGAAACCTGGCGGTTGACGCATGTAAATGTCTTCCAGAAGATCGCCGTAAAGGAAGGCATTGGCTATGTCAAGTTGATGCATGGGCCATTTCCGATTGACTGCGAGAGTAAGTAGGAGACGAATGGTTGTCATCTTGGCGACGGAACTGAAGGTCTTGGTGTAATTGATTCCGAATTGTTGATTATAGCCAAGTGCGACCAAACGTGCCTTGTATCTGTCTATATTACCGTTAGGTAGCAATTTTGTTTTGTAGGTCCATTTACATCCCAGTATCGGTTTGTTGACAGGAGACTGAACTAAGGTCCACGTCGCTTGCTGTTTCAGGGCGTTGAATTCTGTGATCAAGGCTTGCTGCCAGTGAGTCGACTTTGCTGCCTGATTGTAGGTGGTCAGGGTAGAGGAATTGTTGCTGTGAGCTAGAAGATTAAGAATTTGTTTTGGTTTGTGAATGCCGGACGTGGATCTAGTCTGCATGTGATGAGTAGGGGATCCGTGAGGGATAGAAACCGAGGGAGGGATAACGTTTTGAGAGTCAGTCTGGCTGGCGGATGAGATATGATCCGAAAAAGGAATTGTGTTGTTGACGTGGTCTGTGAGAGGAGAAGTGGTGACCGGATTAGTAGACGTGTTCGTGGATTGAATGGAGGTGGGAATGAGTAGGGTAGGAGGAATGTGACGGTTAGGTGGAGTTTGAGATGTGTTGTCTGAAATGGTGAGGGGTTTGTAAGGGAATTGGTGTTCGTAAAAAAATGACATGACGAGAGATATGAGTATTTCCCGTGGAGAGATCGTAGCATTTATAGCCTTTGTGAATAGAGGAATAACCAATGAACACACAAGCTTTGGATCTAGGAGAAAATTTATTAGAGGCATAAGGGCGAAGCCATGGGTAGCATAAGCACCCAAAGGTACGAAGATGGGTGTAGTCGGGGTCACGGCCGTGTAGGAGTTTGAAGGGAATGCTTCGGGAAACGGCTTTGGAAGGAAGGATGTTGATTAAGTGATTTGCTGTGGAGACCGCCTCCACCCAGAATTTGTTAGGTGTGCCTGATTCTAACAGGATAGCTCGAGTGATATCAAGGAGATGGCAATGCTTACGTTCAGATAAGCCATTTTTCTCCGGCGTGTAGAGGAAAGACAATTGTTGCAGAATTCTGTGATCTTGTAAGAAGGATTTGAAGGCATGACTAGTGTATTCGCCTCCGCCGTCGGAGCGAAGGATTTTAGGTGTGGTGTGGAATTGGGTGTTGATCATTTTGCAGAAGTATTTAAAGGTGGAAATAACTTGATGTTTGGCATGCAAGAAGTAAATCCAGGTGAAGCGTGTGTGATCATCGATAAAGATGATGTAATATCTATAACCATCGGTAGAAGGAATAGACGTAGGGCCCCAAACGTCGGTGTGAATTAAATCAAAAGGCTTAGAAGTCACAGTAGTTCTTTTATTGAAAAAGAGTTTATGGCTTTTAGCCTTATTACAAGATTCACAAGAAATAGATTTGTTTACATGAACTAAATCCGTAATCTGGTTTGCAAGAATGGAGAGTGTGTCTTGGCCAGGATGCCCGAGGCGCGAATGCCATGGAGGAGAGGGCTTGGTGGTAGCCGTGAGAGCCGCAGGAGACTTTTTCGTAAGAGGGCAGATTTTGTACAGCCCATTATGAAGGCGACCAAGAAGAAGAGGTTGCTTGTCCCGAAGGTCCTTTAAGATGAAACCGTTAGCATCGAAAGTAATGAATAAAGAGTTATCCTTAGTTAATTTAGACACAGAGAGTAAATTGTGAGTGAGCTCCGGTACATGGAGCAGATTATGAAGAAATAGCTTTCGATTTGAGTCCGGTAGAGGAAGTAGACCCTGACCATTGTTGTATATGGGGAGCGTGGATCCATTTGCAGTGGAGACGGTGTCCGAGCCTTGATAGGTGGTCGGATAGTTGAGATGAGAGATGTCCGGTGTTAGGTGAGACGTGGCACCTGTGTCTAGGACCCAATTTTGAGTGCCGGAGTTGTTCTGGTTTGCAAGAAGAACCCGAGGCGGTCTAGTATCCGTCGGGGCATAGTTGGAATTGTTTCGATGCCAGCAATTGAGAGCTATGTGGCCGACTTTGCCACAGATTTGGCATGTCGGTCTAGCGGAGTTCGTGTATGAAGGAGGATGCTGGATGTAAGTCGGATTGACAGAGGCGTTTGGAGACGTCCTTGGCTTGCCTGAGCGTTTGTTGTTGTAGTTGCGATTGCGTGAGTTGTTAGAGGTGGCTGAGTAGAGTGCGGAAGTCGTGATTTGTTCTTGCTGGAGATGTATTTCTTCGTTGCATAGCATTGAGTAGAACGTGTCGAGATCGATCGGGGTGAGGGAGTTCCGGGTGGTGGCCTTGAAAGCGTTGAAGGTAGTGGGCAGACCATTCAAGATATGAAGCATAATGTCTTCGGAGTCGATTTGAGAACCAGAGGCGGCGATGTTGACGACGATGGTCTTTATGCGGGTAAGGTATTGTTGCATATTTTGATCCTTCATCTAGACACGATACAACTCGTTCTTGAGTTGCATTACACGGGACCGGCTGGTAGGTTGAAGACGGCGTTCAAGAACCGCCCATGCCTCACTAGTGGCGGTGGTCGTAATGATGTAAGGCAAGATTGGTTGAGTGGCCGTTGAGAATATTGCCGATAGGAGATTGTTGTCGACAAGTCGCCATTGGGCATACTCGATTGAGGTTGTGTCTGGAGGAGGGCGAGCAGTTCCGGTGAGGTGTCCTTCGTAGCCGTTGGCCGTGAATTGTTGAAGAAGTTGTACACGCCATATGGGATAATTTTCGGTAGACAAGGGATGAGGAGCCAGATTTTTGATATTAGACACCAAAAATTTGAGAGCTGGAGGGATATGATTATGTCCAGTGAGAGCTTGGACGGAGGGAGAAGGGAAGGAGGGTGGAGGAATGTTCATTGATTCTTGATCTCCCATTTGATCTCTGATACCATGACAGCATAACAGGGAGAGAAAGCAAGATCAAGAACAGGGAAAACTAGACACGGCAGAGAGAAGAAAAGTGGAAAGATAATTTCATATATGTTGTTGTCCTTGGTACAAAGCAATTGATTATATAGGAAACACTAATGGTATGAGCTGTAAATACAGACTTGTAAATACAAGAAGTACGTTAGTCTTATAGGCGACTGGTGAAAGTTCAGCGTCAGGTAGAAATCAGGCGACGGGCAAAAGTCCGTGTCGGGTAAAAATCTGGCTACGGGTGGAAGTCTGATGTCATGTAAAAATCCGATGATGAGCACAAGTCTGGCGTCAGGTAGAAGTCTGACGTTGGGAGGAAGTCCGATGACACATGGAAGTTTGGCGTTAGGTAAAAATCTGGCAATAGGCGGAAGTCTGGCGTCAGGTAGAAATCCAGTGACGGGTGGAAGTCTTGCGTTAGGTAGAAGTCCAAAGAAAGCCTGATGACTGTCAAAAGTATGGCGACTGGCGGATGTCCGGCGTCTAGTGGAAATCTGAGGAATTGCAAAAGTCTGGCAACGGGTAGAAATCCTACAACATGTAGAAGTTCGGTGTCGGGTAGAAATCCGACAACAGGCGGATGTCCGATGTCATGTAGAAATCTGACAACGAGCGGAAGTCCGGTGTCGAGTAGAAATCAGACGACGGGCAAAAGTCCGACGTTAGGTAGAAACCAGAGATGAGTGGAAGTCTGACATTGGGTAGAAGTCCGGCAACGAGCTGAAATTCGATGATAGGCGAAAGTCCGGTGTCAGGCGGAAGTCTGGTGTCTGGTAGAAATCTGGAGATGGGCAAAAGTACGGCGTTGGGTAAAAATCTGGAGACGGACGGAAGTCAGGCATCGGGTATAAGTTCAATGACAATCCAACGATGTGCAGAAGTATGACGAAAGTCTAGCTACGAGTAGGAGTCCGTTGACCGGCATAAGCCCAGCATCGGTCATTGGTCGGGAGGTGGTCGAGGAGAAACTTGGTGGCAAAAGAAATATCTTATTTATCTTCCTATCCTCTCTTGTTTTCCTTCTTTCTGAGGCTCCTTCTTCCTCCTCTGCTTCCCCTCAATGAAGAATGAGGGGTATATTTATTGTTTTCTGAGAGTGGCATAACCAGTAAATATGGGAATATCATGGGTAAATTGTGAATTGTTTGAATCGATGGCCGATGTTGAATCCTTTGATCATGGATCATTTCTTAGGCATTTGAATGTCTTAATGATATTAGAATTTTGTGATCTTAGGCTCGTTAGATTTGTCTCGTGACTCTCGTCAAGCCGTTTGACTCGACTATAAGCATGCAATGTTTGAGAACCATTTGGTACTTCAAATTATGGTTTGAACCTTTCAAATGCTCTTTGGGTATTTGATTTGAATATATTTGTGCTCGGATTTGGCCGAATTTGATGTCGTTAAGTTCATATTTTTCAGATGTTTAATTCAACTATAAATTTGAAAAAATCGGACTTCATATGTTCCACAATTTAATGTTGGAAGTTTCCAACTTGATTTTGCATTGAGATTTGTGCCCAATCAAGATAATTTTTTTGATGATATATATCAATACTGATTAAATTAAGTTTTAGTTAAGTTAAATAGTACTATTTAAATTAACGTTTTATTTTTGGGATATTTAAATTAATTAAGACAAACAAACGTATGCATTACTTATATTAGATTTAAATTCAAGATCTCTTTATTGATAATCAAAACTCGCTCATAGGTTCATTTGTTTTACAAATATGGCAACAATAATGATTGCACTGCCTCATGATAAGTTTAGAGTGATAATTAGTTATAGCTGCTGTTACTAAGATCTATAGATCAAATTTTTGGAATCATAAATTTTTATTTTTATTCTTATTTTCTAAAAAAAAAGTGATTTGTGATAAAAATTTAAGAAATTATTTTTATTGTTTTTTTAATAAAATCAATTTTATATTTGAAACTCAAGTTTAAATAAAAAAATAATATTTAGTTTTAAGATTTTTATTAAAATAAGATTTCTACGGCAATTTCGTCGGAATAATACTTCTCCAAAAGATTTCTGATGGAAAAATTTTCGCAGGTTAAAAACACATCAAAAAATAATTGCCATTTATTCCAATATCGTATCAGTTTCATTAATAGTTTGCTCAGTATACAAAGTCGTCATTATTTGCTCATCAGCATAGTAATCATCTCCTTATAACTCTCAATCAGTGAATTACATGAATCAGTAGAGGATAACACCAAATCACAAGATTTAAAGGAAAGCCGTCGGTTCACAATCTTGTATAAGTTAATCAGTCTCTAACCAACATTAGTGAATAATCAATTTTTACTTATTTTTCTCCACACGCATTATCAACATTGTACTATAAAAGTATTAACAACCAACTACTACTTAATCACATGCTCACATTCATTTTCAAGGCATTGCAATAAATAAAATTTAATTGAGCTTAATTCAGAAAATGCCAAAATATGCTAACGAACAGAAAATTCTACTGAACAAAAATTCATAATTTTAGAAATTAACAAAATTATAAGATATTATATATATAACATTATTCTGAAGCTATAATTGAAATAAATACTATTTTTAAATGTCAAAATATAGAAGAAAAAGAAAAGCATAAAAAGGGTTTTAATGAAATCTAGAATTAGATATTTAATAATATAATAATAACATAATATAAATATAATTATATATTTTATTTAATTTTTAATATAAAATTCATATAAATATTTTTAAGGCTTCAAAATTTATATTAAAATATCTATAAAATAGCTCAATTTATTTAAAATTTATTTATTAATTTGATTTGCAAAATAGACATATGACGGTCCTAAAACTCTCACTTGTACCAAGAAGTATTAATTTGTTAAGAATTTTTATCAATGCCAAAAAAATTATGAAAAAATTAATGTGATTAAATCACTACAGTATCTATGTCATGATAATGATGATTTATAATTTAGACTTATAATGACTCCTTAAAAAAATTATTTAACTATGTCAAAATACATGCTCTTACTCTTGTTCTCCAAATTGGTTAGAAGATATAAGTATTAGAAGTAATGAATTATCCTTTTAAACAATAGATAAGAAGGAAAGAGCAATTAAAACATCCATTTTTAAATTAAAACAAGGGATTTTATTCTTTTCGTGATTATTCATTTGTTTCATATCATAGCTTAATGGAGAAGATAATAATAAATTATTTCTTAATTTCTTCTTATTGCGGGCTAGAATATATATGACAATAGAGTTATAATCATACGCCTTAGTGTTGTACTGATATCCTGCTCACACACAAAGAACATAAGATTTTATGTGGAAACCCTTAGAAAGGGAAAAAACCACAGGGCCTGGCCGAGTTAAAAATGATTCCACTAGAATTAGAATAGATTACAGTGGGCTGACTCGTCCCTAAGGGCGATCAGATTACAAATGACAACTGTAATGGTTGAAATCTAGTGACAAATGGGGATAAAAATCTGGCATCACTTGGTGGTTCATCGGAAGTCCAGAGTTACTTAGAAATTCGGGCGTCAGTTGGTAGTCTGATGATAGTTTGAAAGAAATTCAGTCGTCAGGTGATGGCCCGATAGGACTCAGGGCATCAGGAGATGATCTGGCAGAACTCCAAGCGTCAAGTGGTTATCTGACAAAGCTCCGAGTGTCATATGGTAGTCTAATGGAGCTCAGGTCGTCAGGTGGTGGTCCGACGAAACTCTAGCATCAGACTGTGGTTTGGTGGAGCTCAGGACATCAAGTGGTGGTCCGACAGAACTAAGGGCATCAAGTGGTGGTCCTGCCTGCATAACTTCAGGCGTGAGGTGGTGGTTCGATGGAGCTCAGGGTATCACGTGGTGGTCCGACAGAACTCAAGGTGTGAGGTGGTGGTTCGACAGAACTCTGGCTTGAAGCGGTGGTCTAGTGGAGCTAAGGGCGTCAGGAGGTGGTCCGGGAGAAATCAGGGCATCAGATGGCGGTCCTGCGGAACTCTAGGCGTCAGGTGGTGGTCCGGTAGAGCTCAAGGCGTTAGGTGGTGGTCCAGCGGAACTCAAGGCGTTAGTTGGTTGTTCTGCGAAACTCCGAGCGTCAAGTGGTTATCCGATGGAGCTCATGGCATCAGGTGATGGTTCGGCGAAACTCTAGTGGTGGTCGAGGAGGCAAGGAGGCAAGGAGACAAGAGCTATCTCCGATCTTTCTCTTTTCTCCTTAGGCTTAGGGTCCCCTTTTCAAGAGAAAGGAGCGGTCTATTTATAGATTTCATAGAGTGGCATAACCCGTAAATAAGAGGAGGATCAAGAGAAAATGTGGAATGGTTTGGATGGACGACCAATATTGAATCCCTTGATTATGGACCGTTAGCTAGACATTTTAAGGACTTAATGATGTCAGAATTCCGTGATCTTGGGCTTGTTGGATTTTTCTCTTTGAGCCGCTCGATTCAACTATAAGCAAGTCACTTTTGGAAACTGTTTGGTAATCTAAATTATGGTTCGAACCCTCCAATAGCGCTTCGGTCCCTTGATTTGGACCATTTTGGCTCGGATTGAGTCGAATTTGGTGTTATTAAGTTCGTATTTCTGAGACATTCAGTTCGACTATAAATTCGTTGAAATCGGAGTTCGGATGGTCCCAATTTTAATTTCGGAATTTACCAACCTGATTTTGCCTCGAGATTTGTGACCGGTCATGATAATTTTTTGATGATGTAACACTTCTCTTCGATTGTGATTTTCATATGAAAATTGGCTATCATTGATGCACTTTTTTTATAATTGTCATTAGCGGAAGTTTTGCTTTGAATATTTAGGGTTGGCCTATGATGTTACAAGCTCAACCAACAATTTACCAGTGCCTCGATCAGACCCTCGACTATCAGAAATCTCTAAATAAATGCTACTATATGGAGCTTAATCACCCTTCAATTCACTATCTAACCCTATTCTCACTTGCTCGGTGGTTTTCATCTTTCCTCAAAGCCAAATTCAGTAGCCAATTTGTATTTTTAAGAATTTTAATATTTCTCTTTACATCTCTTTTGTGCTATAGTTTTACCTCCATTTATTAATGATTGGCCTTATAAGTCGATTTATTTACCCTTTCTTGAAATAGTTTTTTAGCTTTGATAAAATTGGTCATTGCCCTCATTTTTTTTAAAAAAAATGCTCATCCCCTTCTTTGAAATTTTATTTTATTTTTTAACAGTTTAAGCAGAGGCGGGCCTGCCTTCAACCAACAACCCTAATTTGTCCAAATAAAAAAAAAAGCTTGTGCTGCCCGCAGCTTGTCATTCAAATGAAGAAAGTCGTAGTCATAGCCCGCACAGCTGGTTCGTTTGTTCGGTCATTCCCAACTATGCTTGCGATCTTCTCTAGCTCAAAAACACAATGACAAAAAATAGCATCTAATGATCTTGCAAAAACCATTAAGCTCAAGAAGTTGAGGTTTTTTTCACAGCTTAGATAGATTCCCTATTTCCAAGCGCAAGTAAAAGCCCAAGCCCTTATATTATCCAGAAATAAAAGCTTCTTGAAGTCTAACTATAATTTTGTCTTAATTATAGAGATTTTGTGTAATGGTAAAAAGAGCTTGGCCAATTAAGTGCTATGATATAATTTATTATAATTTGTTGGGCAGCTTATTTGATTTATATTCTGGTTTTTTTCAATACAATATGAGATTCTCTTAAATTTACCATTATTACTTGATAACATGTTAAAATTAACTGTTGTTGAATGAGTGAATATTTTGGATCGACAATTTGGTTGATATCTGTTATTGTCCCAATGATTTTGAGTTGAAATTTCGTATTTTTTTATTTGCTGACTCCAATCTTGTGATCCATAAGATTTTTTCTATGTTGTGTGTTACCTTACATTTGATTTTATTCCCAACAATGAAATTGTAATGCAACATTAGTTAAAATATTCAAACACTGGTAATCATTTTTCAATTTATTAATCATAATGAAATACAAAATTTTGCATTGAATTATGATTATTTTTTTTATTTTTTAATATTAGTTAGTTTATATGAAAAATTTTGCACACCGTTAAATGAGAGGATAGTTTCGCCCTTGAGTTTAAGTAATTGGATATATGGGCCCCACTCCTCATCCCAATAAGAAATGCTTGGAGGATACTTAGATTTGCCTGCTTAAATGATGATAACCATTCATCTTAGGATATAAAAAAGTCGAGCGAGATCGTCATTCTTGATTTGAGCTAGTTTAATTAATTAATTGAGTACGAACACGATCTTTAGCTTTATTCAATGAGTTCACTAGGCTCACAAGCCTGCTAATTTATTATGAAAAAGAGAAAATAATTATAATTTTAGCCATTATTATAATAATTTGTAAGAAAAACTAGAAATTAGAAAAAAAAAATAAAGATCACTTAATACAGAAAAATGAATATAATTTCAATTATTTCAATAATTTTGTCATTTATATTTCAAATCTTAAATATTTTAAAATATATTTATATAATATTTTTTAAATGAGTCAACTCGTGAGCTAACAAGACTAGTCAAAAATAGCTTAAACTTTGCTGGTTAGCTCATAGAATTTAGCTCATGGTCCATTTATCGAGCCAACCCTGTTTACGAAATTAGCCTGACTTAATTGCACCCATAATTCTATTAGTAGCATGCCGCTCATTTTAATATATTAGTTGGGAGGTTTTTTCCTGATAAATGGCTGCTGTGGGGTAACCAAACGGATAGGTATAATTGAACCGTACGATTAGCCGCGGTGAGGAAAGCCGATAACGTCCAAAAGAGACGGTCAAATCGGAGCAGGCGGTGGAG
>JADPUM010000885.1:0-11586 GCA_016618105.1 Dendrobium huoshanense | reverse complement strand
TAAATCCTTAGCCTTAACCCCACTGTCTACTGACAGAGTCTCAGGGTTAGTAACTAAGGATGCCCCTAACTTAGATGGAAAAGTGAAGAAAGTCCAGAGGTTCTTCCCTGGCACTTCCTCTTCAAGGAATGAAGGTGATGTAATCCTTGAAGAGGCGGATTTCAATGAATTAATGGAATTACCTTTTGGCTACTTTCCTCTCGGTGTTAAAGCTCTTATCTCTAGAAGAAGTGTGATTGAACCTAAAGCCTTCTCGCCTTTTCATTGAACCACGAAGCACTAATTGTCGGTTGAGAGCTTGCTAGTATCAATTCTAAGGTATGCGAGAGTCTTATGTTCATCACGTTGACCGATGCACCCGGATCAACAAGAACTCTTGATAATTTGAACTTTCCCCATTTACAGTGATGTAAAGTGGGCGATTGTGGTCGGCAGTTCCAAGGAGTAGATCTTCATCGGAGAAGGTTACTCTGGAATTTCTTTGAAGTACAAAGCTTCATCCTCAGAAGTTGAAGCGAGTTGAGCTAAGCAAACTCAGGGTCGAGAAGTGCTTAATTAAAGTCTCCCCATCTCTTTTGAAAGGATGAGGGCATCGTAGATGCTCAACTTAGCAGGCAACTTTCTAAGGTGAGCTAAGACGTTGTAATCAACACTTGGAACATTAACATCAGGACCCGGTGGATTTGAAAGAGAGTTTGATTGTTGAGTAGAGACTTGAATCGGATCAGTGGAAACAACTTGTTTTCCCTTTTCCTGTGGGGGAAGCCTAGGGGGTAAAAACCTTGCCACACGTAGTTGTACTTGCACGACTTCATCGGAAGGACAATCTACGGGGAGGTCTACGCTCTCCTTAGGCGGTTGATTGTCATTTTCTGAATGGGAATCAGAATCGGAAAAGTCTATCACAACGGGACTCCTTGGAAATTAATTTCAGGGGTATCACCATCGGATACGACATTAGATTCATCTTCCACTTGAAGGGTCAAATCTGGAGAGCTGAGTTTTTGAACTTCTTGATTATCCCCAGCTGACTCGGGTATTTTCAACAGAAGAATCATTTAAAATTTCATTCTCAACATTTATCATCAAAATATTCGCAGAAGGATCTTTCTTTTATTCAATTTTGACCCTTGCCTTGATGGGCAAAATAAAAGTCAGATAACTTAAGTGGGGCTAGTGGCTTTGAACCACCATCCACCACTTGTACAGATCTCTCATCAACAAATTTCCTCTCTACAAAATATTCACTTTTTATTTAATACAGTAGTTCCTACAACTACTGGAGAGGAAATCGTCCCAACATCCTCCTGCGATGCCTCCAGCTCAACCTCCCAGATCGGGCCCTGGGCTCTCGTCGGTAACTGTTGAGAAAGACGAAAAGATGGTTAATCGACTTTTTAATGCCCGGGATAGTGCGATATCCCAACCATCTTCAATGGACAAAGAAAGATTAGAATTTTACCTGAAATTGATTTGACAGATCCCTGGTCCGGATTAACCAAATACTCATTTGGAATTATGATGTTACCTTGACGGAAGTTTTTCTCGAGCCAGTCCTTAAAAGACTATACAATCTTCGATTGTGTGGCCCAGCATGCGATGGTAGGGGCAAAAGGTCGGATCGTCCTTTTTATTTGCCTCTTCCGGCTTTCTGGCCTCCGGCAATCGAAAATCTGGTTTCTTTAGAAGGCTCCTAAAAATTTTCTTAACCGACTCCCTTTGAATGGATACGAACGAGCCAATCTCTCTTCAAAAGTGGGTCGGTAGTACTCTCTGGTAGGTGAGAAGTTACCTGAAACGGTGAGGTTTCTGAGTTTGTTGAACAGCAGAGTTACTTGATTGAACATTAACAGGCTTCTTTCCTTGTCGACTGCCGAAACCGTTGCTGTCTTTTTCTCAAAGGACTTCAACGGTTTACTAACCTTTTTATCTTCAGTAGAATCCTTCAAGAATGGCATTTGGGAGCCTCTTCTTGTAGATTACTAGCTTTGTTAAGAAGCTTTTCAAAGGTTTTAATTGTGAACCCCTTCAACAGAAAAGCAATAGGCCGTGGATGTTCTTTAGAAGAATTTCCACTGCATGTTGCTCTTGCAGTTGGGGTTCACACTCATCGAGAGGTTTCGCCACCTCAAGATGTAGTCGACTAAAGACTCGCCCGGTTTTTGCTTTTCGATGACGAGATCACCAACGGTTACACGTTGTTGAGCTCCTAAGAATCTCTTTAAAAAGAGACCCTCGAGCTCTGTGAAAGTTTTTACAGAACCGTTCGGTAGATCTGCGTACCACTCAAAAGCAATACCGGACAAACTACTCACAAACTGACGAAAAGAGTAGAGCATCGACCCTCCTGCATTGCAACAGCTTGCTCGGAAGTGGGCCAGATGCTGTCTTGGGTTTTCTAAGCCGCTAAAAATTTTGAAAGAAGGTGGCACAAAACCCTTAGGATAAGGAACCAAATCATATTCCTCGGGGTAGGGTCTACCCTTTGGAATAGATACAGTTCCTTGTGAATGGGCTAAGGCCTCCCTTACCTGGGTTTCAATCATCTGGCGAATATCTTTCTCTGGTGGAGGGGCGACTTCTGAAATCTTGAAACTAGAATCAGCCTTCCTGCTGTGCTCGCCCGTTGTAAGTACTGTGGGCTGCAACTGCTCGGGTTTAGACTGCTGTGCCTGGAACATCTGATTCTGCATTTGTTCTACTTTTAGCATCATCTCTTCGACTTCCTTTCCAGGCTCTTGATGTAATCATCTTTATCTCTTAGTAACAGAGGTGTCGGAATCTGAATCAACTGCTGCTGACTCTTCTTCTTTATCGGAGCGGTGTTTAGAAGGCTCAGCATCTTTAGTGATGCTCGAGTCTCAACCATGTGGACATCCGCTATCGGTTCTCCTCAACTAACAGATCATCTTCATCCGGATTGAACTCATCAACGGCCTTCTCTTGAGAATATCTCTGATTTCTTGAACTACTTCCTCAACCGGCCTCCCATCTATTGCCTCAGCATAAATTGGCAGGTATCCATCGTAGTCCATCACTTGATCATATTCTTTCACATCTAGTTTATCAAAGATATTACTGATCTTAGCATCCTCTTCAGTGATTTCCTCACTAACCAACTGATCTAACATCTCTTGATCAGGATCTCGGGTCATCTCCTCCCCTCCGACTGTCCCGAGGTCGGTAGTTGCAAGGGTGACATCCTCAGTAGGGTGAGGGACATCCATCCTAATTGGTGATGGAGGGGCTTGAACAGCTGGGCTCCAACATCAACATGAATAGAGTCCTCACTTCCCTGAACTGGGAGTCTAGGGAGTTTAACTGGTATCTGGACTTGGGGTTCCCTGATGAATTCCAATGGATTTACTGAACTTCTTTCTTGCACATGATTCTTCAGGTGACATGGGCCTCTTGCCCTTAACATCAACTGGTTGAGCTCTTTAAAGACTTCTTTAGACCTTGCAATCACTGGGGCCAGCTTTGACAGTTTGAAGGTGGGGTCGGTGGTCTGCCACTGAAAGAGCGACTCTGGCCAGACCCGGTTAATACTCTCTCTCCGTTTTTGTAGATGGGAGGCGAGGCACACCAGTGGTATCCATCCACAAGACTGAGGACACAGGTTGTTTGACAAATTTTTTGTTTTCCTCACTGGTTGAGGAGTCAAGTTCTGGCTTCAGACTTTTCTTCCCTCAGAAACTTCTTTCTCAAGCTTATGTGAAATCACTCCCTTCAAGTGTTTCACATACTGTTCTTAGTTTGCCCCACTTGAGCAGCACAAGTATGGATGATATTTCTAAGCATCCTGGTTTTCAGAATTTGCTTCTCCTTTGGGGTTCTCTTGACAGAATAGTCTACCGGGCTAGGCGGAGTGCTAGCTATCCGAGCAACTCTCTCCTCCCCTGCAGCAGCTGCGAGGGGGTGGAAACGACTCCTTTAAGGAGGGAGAAGAGGCAGGGATTGGCAGCTCCTCGGCAGCCTCAAGATCGACTTTACTTAAGGCCTTCAGTTCGGCCACCTTCTTAGTCTGGTAATTTTCTTCCTTAACCTCCTGAGGTAGTTCTTCTGGAATTTTAGTACCGTACAGGTCTCAGCGCTAGAAGACCCTTCTCAAACACTATCTTAGCTGCAGCGGCAGCTTCCAGTTTCTTTGCATCTTCCATGAACTCTTTTGGCGCATTGGCAATATCTAGCGCTGACCACAGACTAGGAGGGGCATCATCCCGGCTCCTATGGCTAATTGAACTACAGGGGCATCTTTCTCGCCCTCGACAGCAAGGTCAACCAACGTGTTTCCGTTCATCACCAGTCTAAGGGACTTAAACCCTATTCCAAACTGAATTGAGTTCTCGTAGACTAACTCTTCAATCAGCAAATCACGGTCCATTGAAAACAACAGTTTGCCAGCCATTGCAGTTAAGTTGATTGTCTGAGAATGAGAAGGAGAAGATTTGAATTAGAAACTTGAATTTAAATTTTGAAAATAAATTTATATTTTATCGTATACATCGGGTTATAAGAGCTATAACCCGGTGTACAACGATAGAATATAGAGTTTGATTTTGATTGAGGTAGAGTTTGAATTGTCGTTGTATATATTCAACTACAGAAGGATTTTGTAGGAAAAATATAACAACAAAAATCTGAATTTGATTTGGATAGATTTGAAGAAGACGTTTGAATTTGGAGAAGATTGAGTTTTGGAAATTCGAAAATACCGGCAGCATTTCCCCTTATTTTGGAACTCAATGTGTTGAATTTTCATTCAACAAAAGGTTCACAAATAAACGTCGGGAAAAATACTAAGAAAGCCTGACTCTTTCAGTCTTAAAGGATGAAATGTTAATGGCGAACTTATACCGGATAGAGTTTGAAGGTTTGTTGTATATGTTAAACTATGACGATCATCGTAGAAGAACATACAACAACAGCAATTGATTTGAAATGATTTTAGAAAGAGTTTTGAAAACTCAAATTTCGGCAGCATCTCCCCTTATTTGGGACTCGAGGTGTTGGATATTCATCCAACAAAAGGTCCACATTAATTGGGAGATTTATTGGAATTTACTGGACTCTTTCATTCTAGTTAGTGCACTAAGAATGAAATGTCATAGCTTAACTCTACCGACATAATGAATTTTAAACGAACCCTGAGAGTGAGTGTTATGGTTGATCGTATATATCGAATTGAAATGTTACAATTCAGTATACGGTGATACAATCATAACGATTATCAGACATTGGGAGGATTAAAATTCTATAAAGACTAGAATTTAGATTTTGAAAATTGAGGAGATTTTTCTATAAGTTATATAACTTAGCATGCCACTGGTAGCCCGAGCACGCTAGTTTCTAACATTTATAGAAAGGGGTAGGCTTGACTCTTTCGCTCTACCAACCAAGTTGGAGGCAAAATGTCCAAGCCTAAATTTAGAGGGAGGCTTCCTACTCTCACCTCTCTTTTAACATGTCTTAATTGAGTTGGCCACACTCACCAAGGGAGAAATGGGTAGAGGGACCAACGGAGAGAAAGGTAGTCAAAACTACCGATGCAATAAAATTATACCGCTATTAAAGATGGAGAGTGAGATAGTCCCCAGCGGAGTCGCCATTTTTGTTTTGATTAAAAAAAATATTTATCTTTAAGTATATATAGTTTGGAAAATATTTAATTTTCTTTGAGAAATATTTAGTTTGGAATTTTGAAATTGAACACTCTATTATGAAAAATATATCGCCTCGAAAGACGAATATATCGTTCCCTAATGGGTTCGAATTTCAAAGTTTTAAATTCCCAAAGATAATTAATTAAAGATTTTGAAAGATTTAATTTGAAAATCAAATTTGGGTTTCTAAATCTCCTACGAGCGCAAGCCCTCGTAGTTAATACATCGTAGGAGAAATTGGAATTTCCTACGAAAACTCTCGATTAAAATAGCGGTATAAGTTTCATTTTGGATTTTCAAAGATCGATATCAAAGGAAGAAAAAGGTTAGAATTTTCAATCGGGATTGGATCAATGTTGAACAGTGTTTCTGGAGTCGAAGGAATAGTAGTAGGGAATGTTTTGGGATCTTGAATTACTTCAGAAAACACTCCAACTAAGTCTAATTGTTAGGCTTGTATTGATTGAAAGAAGATTTTTAGTTTAAGTGATTCGTTTATTAGAAATTTGGGATTCAATTCCCGAAAGGTGAGGTCTTATAGCCCGAGCTTGCCTCAGAACCTAAGTCTAAATTGGGTACTAAAAATTAGCACCCGAACCTAGCTAGTGCAATGCGAGTCTGGTCTTACCCCGGCCTGGATTGGGGAGCAGCTAAACCACCTAAACGATTTTAAATATGAGTCCGGTCTTTTTATGTAGAGTGATCGGGACGTTATTTAAGAAAGGTTTTTGAGGACGGGGCCGACATCTAGAGCGGATCCTAATTGGCCCTTAGACTCATGTTGGGTATTCGATGTCTAAGTAATGCAATTAAATATTAGACTCTTTAAATTTGTTGCTAATGCGATGCATGCTAATTGACTCAATTGAATGCAAAATTTGTATGTAGCAGTTTAAAAATTTTGGCTTAGAAAATAGGTTTTTCCCTAGAGATTGCATAACATCCCCTTGACAGATCGGCACCCTCATAGGCCAGGTGGTCTGCCAGAACCCGCAGGCGGGGAGATGCCTAACAAGGTTGAGAAAGTACAATATGTATGCATGAAAAACCCTCGGCGAGTCCGAGCTTACTTCTTAGGACCGTTTAGAGTTACTATCTTATCTTAAAATTTTATTTAATTTAAAATAGAAGAATTTTTTGACAGACCCCTAAGAGCCTAATTCGTATTCCAGACTAAATCAAAGACGGCATGCATATAAAAAGACTAGAAAAGGCAGGAATTCTAATGCACAATCAATTAAATAAATTAACTACATTAAATATATCAAATTGAATGTCCATATGGCAAGTGCCACTTATTATTACATCACAGAAATGACAGTAAAGTAAAGTGGCCGGGCTCCACTGACTACAACCCGGATTCTAATCCTAGATTAAATGAACTTGAAATTGGGATTCTTCTCGTTGTCCATTCTTCGTCTTTTCACGAACACCTTGATTCGTCGGTTCCGGATACCCAAATGAAAAGAGACTCCCCTTAACCGGGGTGTTATCTTTCCTTTGGATATTTGAAGGAGATCCTAATTGATTTCCAAATGAAGAAGACTCTCCCTTTAGGGATGTCTTCACCTCTTTGGAAATCAAGTTGGATCAAATTCCCAAATTCAAATCATTTTTAAGCAATTACAACCTTTATACAATCAAATTTACATCTCAATTAAAAAATAAAAATCTAGACTCGATCCTGCAGGGTTATCCTAATAATCAACAATTATATACTCAATCCCAAGCAGTTATAATATAGAAAATTAAAATGCACTTTTAGCCACACTTGGCATGCTCTTTTTATTTAAAAAGGGGGGCTTTAAGCGCGGCAGGTACCTGTGCAAAGAGTTATATTATTTTTTATGACTGCCCTTTTTTATTTTAGCTCTTGATGAGCATGGCCACTGCATAAGATGCACAAGTATAATTCGCTCCTAACCTAGGGGGTAAATCTAACGCACAATCAATCACAGAATACAGAAAGCAAGTAAAAAAACACATCAATTCTACTCTAGCAAACAGCATGCAGTTAAAAGCTCGAAAAACTCGGCACACAACTGCAGAAAGTAAAACACCGGCCTATCCTAAAACTAGAGTCAGTGATCCTAGAAACCATCTAAAGTGTGTGAGGTAGTCGTGTGGTTTGATGTATCCTAATTAGGATTATTATTTAAAGTTATCTAAAGTTTGATTGGTTGGAAGGTTTAAGGGATTTAAGTTTGAATTCAAATATTAATGGCTTAAGATTAATTTTAAGATTCATTTAATTATTTGTTGGATATCACCTTTGTTTCACACCGAGGCCGTGAAGTTTATTTCACCTTCCTTGGGCTAAGCTAATAGCCTCGTAGGCTGGGTTACCCAGTGGTACCCGATATAATTAGTGAGTTAGATGATTAAGGCTAAAGAATTAATGAATTTATTAGAAATGTTTGGTTGCTGATTTTAAGATGATTTATTTAAATTTGCCATATTGATTGAGTGGCGTTGTGCCACCAGGCTCGAGGAACCAGCTCCTTAGGACACTTAGCCCCGCAGCCCGGAGTAGTCCAGCGATAAACCAAATTAATGTAGTTAAATTAAAAGTTTTAAAAGATTAGATAATTAATAATTAAATCTATTTTAAGATTTAACACCCCTTGGAATCCATTCGTGGCGTTGTGCCAACAGGCTCGAGGAACCAGCTCCTTAGGACACTTAGCCCCGCAGCCAGGAGTAGTCCAGCCAATAAACTTCATTTTAGGATGCTTGTTGTGTTTTGAAAGGTTTGTTGAATGCTTAAAGATTAAGTTAACATTTTCTGGAATTTTAGAATAATTTTGAATTTTATGAATTTTGAATATTTTAATGATTAATTAAAGGGTTGAAAATTGACTTTTTGATAAGTTCAAATTCTGGAAAGTTTGTATTTTATTAAAAATACTAGACCTTACTACGATCAGTTAGAAGGTAAGTATGTTAAAATCGGATTTTCTACATTTTATTACGAAGGTTTGAAGTTTTGAACTAGATTTGAACTAGATTTGACCGGTTTGTTGACTTTTTGAAATGTTGCAGATTTCTGGAATTTAACATTTTAATAAATACTAGAGCTTATTAGGAATTGAATGCAAGTGAGTTTGGGTGATTTCGATTTTCTGGAATTAGTTATGAAGGTTTAAAGTTTGGGGTAATTATTGAATTTTGAAAAATTACTTAATAGAGGGCCATTTGTGATTTTCTCCAAATGGAGTCCCAAACTCCTTGAAATCAACTCCAAAAGTCAGAAATGACCTAAGGAGAGATTTCCAAGTGTTTTGGAAATTTTGGAATTTTAATATTTTTAATTAATTAAATGAATAAATATGATTTTCACTTAAAATTAGATTAAGGTTCAGATGATGTCAAATAATTTGGTTTTAATTTCATGGGTTAAGGGTTTAATTATGATCAGTTAGAGGGGTTAAACATAATTTTGGATTTAAAATGGATTATAGATTTTCTGGAAGGTTTAATGGCTTAATTAGGCTAAACTTAAGAAAATTAATTAGGGACCTTAGTGATTTCCAAATTCAGTGAAACTTTTCCTAGGCTGTACATGTCATTAAGTTTAAATATTTGAAGTTTCAACTCAAATGGAAGTGGATCCTAATTATTTGAAAATATTCTAAATTTTCTAAAACATGTCCTAATTATTGTCCTTATGTCCCTAAGTTTGATAGGTTGAATCAAAGTTTCTCTAACCCTTTAACTCAACATGAGCAAAATTTCAAACACACCAAGCAAATCCTAAATCTAGGAGAGCCTTAAAACTAGGTGCAAGTGTGTGCACAACCTAATCATGCAAATATTGATGGTAATAAGAGAATAAAGTTTTGATTAGTGAATGATTAAGACCTAATCACTCACTAATCACTCCCCAAAGACTTCTATTCACATATTCAAACATGCTTAAAATTTCAATAGCCCTCTCAATGTTCAAGGTTTTAAATAAATATAGTTTAAAATGGTTTTAAAAAATATATATATTTATATATAGAAATCTATACATAAAGATATAAGTTTTAAAATAGAATAATTTTAAAAATATTATTAAAAATAAAATAATTTTTTAAGTGCTTGAGAGGTCCTCTGATTTTTCAAAACCATTTGAAAGTAAAATTTTGATTTTCAAAATATTTAATAAGCAATAATTAAGTACTAAAAATATTTAAATAACCTAAATTAATCAAAATAAATAAAGTTTTAGATTAAAAAAATTATTTTTAAATTAAGATCATTAATTTTCTGAAAAATTTAATGTACATACATATATTTATGATTAAGACGAATTTTTATCAAAATTGAAGATTTATATTAATTAAAGTAATTTGAGAATAGTTAATATTTAAAATAATCTTTATATTGTAAAAAAAAAAAAAAAAAAAACCTCTGAAGTTTGAAAACATATTTAAAATATAGTTCTGAATTATTTAAATATTTTAATCATATATATATATATATATAATATATATATATATATATATATATATATATTAAATTATTAATCCAAAATATGAAGTATTTAATAATATAAAAAATATATATATATTTTTAATCAAACTTAATTTTAAATTAAAGATCTTAATTTTCTGGAAATTTTGATATATTATACTAATATTTTGGACTTATAATTAATTAATTATGATTAATCAAATTTTCTGATTTTAAAAATTAATTAAAGCTAAATAAACCAACCGGCCGGCACGTGGCGAGCTCTGGTTCGCGGGGTCAATACGCGGCGACGGCGGGACAGATGGCACGACGGGATTCGTCCAGCGCGAAGGCGGCGGTCATCCAGGTGTCAATCGCGGATGGCTTCACGCGGTTTTAACTTATCCACGTAAGCCCGCGTTTCTGACCGTCGGATCGAGGCGGATTTACACGAACGGCAGGGATTGAATCCCGCCGTTTGATCTCAGCTAGGAGAGATCAGACGGCGCACAGTCAATCCGCTGTTCTGGATGGAGCACCCAGATCTAGCCGGACGAAAAACGAAACCGCAAGACCGAAGAATACACGTTGGACCCTGCGACCGAATGGCTTAATCGGAGCCGTTGATCGGGAGATCAACGGCCCAGAAAAAGTGCAGTTCAGGCGCAGTTCGTCCGAAGCCCTAAAACGATTTTTGAGCTCGTTCGATCGATATAGTTAATTAAAAAACTTGAATTTTAAACAGGGATTAAGGTTATGAACAGAAGCAATGGGAACTAATTATTTAGCAGAATAGTCACTAAACAAAACGCTATTTAAACTAGGTGTCTTAGACTAGGGTTAGAGTTTTACAGCGATTCAAAGGACGGTTTGGACCGTTTTTGGATTTCTGAACTTGTAGACTGTCCACGCTTATTTGTCCTGTTGAATCACGCTCCAATGCTCCACGAATCGCCTTGTAAAAGCCTTGGACCGATTGCTCTATCTCGCCGGAACAGTGGTCGACGGCGACTTTGACCGGTGAGATCGAGCTGGAAATGACCAGAGAGAGGCTGGGGGAGTTTGAAGATGACTGGAGGTTGGATTTGGAACGGCCAAAATAGAGAGAGAGAGCTAGGGATTGAATCATCCTTCATTAGGGCATATCTCCCTATTCAAACCTCTCCCAGCCAAATGGATGGCTGGGATTGACTCACCTGCATCCAGATGATGCCAAGTGTCTCTGGGACAACTAGAAAGCTGACCAAAGGCTGGACAAGCATTGATTCTATTGGGTGGCTTTTGGGTGAGTGGGGGGGACCATTGCTCTTAAGGCTAAACTAGGGCTGGGCTTGGTTAGGGAGTTATTAGAGAGCTTTAGGTGATAAAAGGGTGGGCTAGAGCAGCTTAAATCAGGGGGAAAAAAAGGATGGAAGGCTGATTATGACCATTTGGAGGATTTGGGGGCTTGATTTGACTTTGTGACCAGTCAACAGGTCAAAGGTGC
>JADPUM010000880.1:0-78735 GCA_016618105.1 Dendrobium huoshanense | reverse complement strand
GTTTTAATAGAATGCATTTCTTTTCTTTTCTTGTCTATTTAATTTTTTTTTATTATTTGTTTTCTTTAAAAAAAACAAAACAAAAAAACAAAAATAAAAAAAATATAAAATGCCATTCAAACTTGCCTTTAACAATATTATTTGAACATCAGCAAAAAGGGGGAGATTGTTGCAATCCATGACCCCTATTTGAGCTTTTTATAATGATAAAATATCATCTAAATATTTATTCATTGAATATCCTTTGATTTCTTCTATTGTCTGTGAGTACTAATATTTCAAGAAGATCACAAATTACTCAGGATAACTGGAAGACTCAAGAATGGGTAGTGTAGGAGTGTGAGTCTGAAATAATATAATTTTCTATTTATTTTAATTTTGCTTTTCTTGAGTCTAGCAACAAAATGCATGTAAGTCTTAGCATCATGCAACACACACAGGGAGAGAGGGAACAAAATGAAGATTTTTCTCTTTTAATTATACTATACAACTTCATATCGTATTATACGATCTGATATTATAAAATTATTTTCTCTGAACAGATAATACTGTACGAACCATATCATACTATACAATGTTTTACTAATTAAAAAACCCTAGCCTCCAGATTAATTAAGTAAGGTTATTAGCCATTCGTATATGTATGAACACTTCGTACTATATGATATTATTTGAATACTTACTTAAATTAACCCATAATTTGTGAATAAATTAAGGACTAATCTCAAATTGGTCATCATACTGTACTAACCTTTTTGTACTATAGAATAAATAGAGGCTAATTTTGATAATCCTGTAGATCATCCTGGATGATTCCTTGATTTGGGCTCATCATACTGTATCAATTGATCAAACCGAATATCATCCTGTAAGAACAGAAAGAGTAGAGGTTCATATTGTATGATGTTGTTTCGTACAATATGATTTAGTTTGAACTATTGATAAACCTTCGTACCAGGATGAAGGTTGTTATACATATCACAATGTACGATATCATATCGTATCTATGATGATTAAATAGCTACTTTTGAAAATCTTAGAATTTTTTTAGCCTGTTTTAAGTATCAAAATAGTAATTTTTTAGGGAGTGATAGAAAGAGGGGAAGTAATTAGAGAGGGAATCCTTGAGAGAGAGCACTAGAGAAGTTTTAGGGTTTGAGAGAGGAAGAGAGGTGAGCTTGGTGAGGGAGAAGTATGTTTTTAGGGAGTGACAAAAAGAGGGGAAAGTAATTAGAGAGGGAATCTTTAGAGAGAACTATAGAGAAGTTTTTAAGGGTTTGAGAGAGGAAAGAGAGGTGAGCTTGGTAGGAGGAGAAGTACTGTGACGGAGATCACACGGTTGTTTCATTCTTACTTCATCTTGTTCTCCTGTGGCCCGAGAAGAACTTGTGGGAGGCTCTCTGAGGGAGAGATTCTTCTACATCCATGAACTTGAAGGTACTCTACCTTCTCTAGGAGGGAGAAAAATGAGAAGGTATGTTTTGTTGCTAGGAGGTGAGAAAAGAGCTTGCCACTCCGTCACTTCGAGTTGGTGAAATTAAGTATTGTGATGGCTTCTCTGCCTTGCCGAGGGGAAAAAAGGAGAACAATAATTTGTATTGAAATTCCATGAGCGGAGGATTCCGGGGGTGGACGTAGGTCATGATTTGACTGAACCACTATAAAATTATGGTGTGCCTTGTTCTTATTGCTTTTTTATTTTTTACTTGCACTATATTTTCATTATATTTTCTTGGTGATAATTGTGGAAGAAAAAAATTTCATTGTTGGCATCCTAAATTCAATTAATTACTTTCACATTGGTTAAAGTTTTCTTGTTAAAATTTTATAAACATAAAAATAATAGAACTGTTGCTTAAATTTTAATTATTGCAAAAAAATTTGCAATTCACCCCCTATTGGCGATCTAGTAATTTAATACGTATCATGTATAAACTTGTACATAGTGTGTATAATACTTGTATATTGCATATAAAACTTACACATAGTGTGTATAAAACTTGTATATAGTATTTATAATGCTTATACATAGTGTGTATAAACATATACATAATATGTATAATGCTTATCCAAAGCGTATATAAACTTGTACATTATGTATATTATTTATAGATAGAGCATGTATAAATTTCTACCTGATAATGTGTATACTTGTATAACTTGTATAAAGCATGTACATTGCTTATATATGGCTTATATAAATTGATACATAGTGTATATAAACTTATTTAGTGTGATAATACTTATGAATAATGTGAATAATGCTTATATATAATGTGTATAAATATTTACATAGTGTAAAAATACCTGTAAATAGCATTGAACATAGTGTAGAATGCTTGTAATAACTTACATATAATATATAATTCATGTATACAGTATGTGTAATGCTTGAATATAGCATGTTTATAGTGTGTATAATACGTGTACATAATATGTATAAACTTATATATAATGTGTATAATGCTTATACATAGCATGTATAAACTTATACATAAATGCATAATATTTTTATAACTTGTAATATTTTTATAATACCTTTACATAGCATGAATAATGCTTGTACATAACATGTATAAATTATATATAGTGTACAAAATTTTCTATATAGCATGTATAACTTATACATCATGTACAAAAACTTATTCATAATTTATATAATCCTTATACATAGCGTGTATAAACTTGTACATAGTATGTATAATGCTGTATATAGTATGTTATATGTTGGAATAAATTTGTACGTAGTATGTATAATGTTTGTTAATAATGTGTATATGCATGTACATAAATTTATAAACTTGTCTATAGTGTTTATAATGCTTGTATAAACTTATACAAAATGTGTATAATGTTTGTACATAGCTTGTTATAATACTCTTACATACCATGTACAATCTTATACATAGTGTGTAAAATGCTTTTACAATTCATGTAAAATGCTTGTACGTAGTATGTATAAACTTGTACATAGTTTGTATAATACTTTTACATACAATGTATATAGTATGCATAATGCTTATATATAGCGTATCTAAACTTGTACATGGTGTGTATAATTCTTATTTATAGTGTGTAAAATGCTTGTACATATTATGTATAAACTTGTACATAGTGTGTATAAAACTCTTACATACTATTTATAATTCTTATACATAATGTGTACAAAACTTATATATAATTTATATAATCTTTATTCTATCGTGTATAAACTTGTACAGTGTGTATATCATTTATAGACAGCGTGCATAAACTTCTATATAGTATGCATAATGCTTGTGTAAACTTATGCTTAGTGTGTATAATACTTCTAAATAGCGTGTATAATATTTGTATATAGCATGTAAAATGCTTATATATAACTTGTATAAACTTATACATAGTGTATATAAACTTATTCAGAGTGTATAATACTTATGAATTGTTTATATAATGCTTGTATATAGCGTGTATAAATATGTACATAGTGTGTAAAATACTTGTATATGGCAATGAACGTAGTGTATAATGTTTGTATAAACTTGTATATAATGTATATAATTCATACATGAAGTATATATAATGCTCGTATATAGCGTGTATATATTATGTATAATGCATGTACATAACACTTATAAATTTATATATAATGTGTATAATGCTTATACATATCATATGCAAACTTGTACATAATATATAATATTTGTATAAACTTGTACATAGTGTATGTAATAATTATATATAGATATATAATGCTTGTACATAATATGTATAAAACTTGCACATAGTATGTAAAAATTATGTATGTAGCGTTTATAAACTTATATATAGCATGTATAAACTTGCATATAGTGTGTAAAAAATTATGTATATATTTGTATATAACTTATTCTTGATGTATATAGTACTTATACATAGCATGTATAAAGTTGTAGATAATGTAAAAAAACTTTTTTCATAGTTTTGTATAGTCCTTATACAAAGCATTTATAAACTTATACACAGTCTTTATAATGCTTGTTAATAGTGTATGCATAATGTTTGAATAAATTTATACATAGTATGTATAATACTTGTAAATAGTGTTATAATGTCTCGGACATAGAATGTATAAACTTATAAATAGTGTGTATAATTCTTGTATAAATTTGTAAATATTGTGTAAATGCATGTACATACATCTATAATACTTCTATAAACTTGTACATTGTGTGTACAATTCTTAAAAATAGCATGTACAAACTTATACATAGTTTTTTATAATGCTTATAAATAATCTTACAAAATAATACTTACATAAACATAGTGTGTATAAATGCTTGTGTATAATATGTATAAACTTGTATATAGTGTGTATAAATATGTATATTCATGTATAAACTATGTACATAATGTACATGTACATGAAGTTTAATACTTTTATATATCATGTAGAAACTTATACATAGTGTGTAAAATGCTTAAAATTGTACATAGCGTGAATAAACTTGTATAATTCATGTATAATACTTGTCAATAACATGTATAAACCTCTATCTATATAGTGTGTATAATACTTATTCATATAATATACATAGTGTTTATATTGCTTATATATAGCTTGTATAAACTTATACATAGTGTGATTAATTCTTATTTATAGTCTGTAAAATGCTTGGACATATCGTGTATAATTTTGTATATAATGTGTATAATACTTGAATATTTTATATAAAACTTATACATAGTGTGTTTATTTAAAAACTTATACATATTATTTATAATACTTATATATTATGTGTATAAACTTATATATAATATGTATAATGCTTGTACGTAGCGTGTATAAACATGTACATAGTGTGTATATTATTTAGAGATAGCGTGTATAATCTTCTACATAGTATGCCTAATGCTTGTATAAACTTATACGTAGTATGTATAACATTTTTATATATCATGTATATTGCTTGTATATAGCATGTATAATGCTTATATATAGCTTGTAATAAATTTGTACGTAGTATATATAAAACATATTTAGAGTGTATAATACTTATGAATAATTTGTGTAATGCTTGTACATTGTGTGTATAATTATATACACACTTACATATTTATAGTGTATAATACTTATGAATAATTTATGTAATGCTTGTACATTGTGTGTATAATTATATACACATTGTGTATAATACTTGTATATAGCATTGAATGTAGTGTAGATTACTTGTATAAACTTATATATAATGTGTATAATTCATGTATACAGCGTGTGCAATGCTCTTATATAGTATGTACATAGAGTGTATAATGCTTGTACATAACATGTATAAACTTATAAATAATGTGTATATATGCTTATACATAGTATATATAAACTTGTACATAATATGTATATATATATATATATATATATATAATATTATATATATATATATAATATATATATAATATATATATATATATATATATATATATATATATATATATATATATATATATCTATATATATATACGCATAGATATAGTTTGTACAATTCTTATTTAATGTGTATAAAATGCTTGTATATATCGTGTATAAACTTGTACATATTATATATATTATTTGTATATTGTATGTAAAACTTGTACATAATGTGTATAAAACTTATACAAAGTGTTTTTAATGCTTATAAATAATGTGTACAAACCTATACATAATATGTATAATACTTGTTCATAGCATTTATAAACTTGTACATGGTGTGTATATTATTTATAGATAGTGTGTATAAACTTTTACATAGTATGTATTAGACTTGTATAAACTTATACATAGTGCGTAGAATACATTTATATAGCATGTATAATGCTTGTTTATAGCATGTATAATTCTTATATATAGCTTGTATAAACCTGTTCATAGTGTATAAAATATTTTCAGAGTGTATATGACTTATGAATAATATGTATAATTCTTATACATTGCATGCATAAATATGTACATAGTATGTATAATACTTCTATATATAACATTTAACGTAGTGTAGACTTCTTGTATAAATTAATATATAATGTGTAAATTTATGTATATAGTGCGTGAAATGCTCGTATATAGCATGTTTAAGTTTATACATTGAACCTTTTGTACAAGTTTATACACGCAATCTATAGGGATTATACATACCATGTATAAGTTTTATATACGCTATATACATAATTTTTTAAACACTATGTGCAAGTTTATATAAGCTATGTATAAGGTTAATACATACTATGTATAAGTTTATAAATACTATATACATAATTTTTGCACATTATGCTTAAGTTTATACACGATATGTACAAGCATTATACATGCTTTTTAAGTATATATACATAATATGTGCAAGTTTATATAAATATTCTACATGTTATGTACAAGTTTTATATATGCTATGTATAAGCATTATACACATTACGTATGAGTTTATACACATTATGTACAAGCATCATATATATTATGTTTAAGTTTATACATTATGTGTAAAAATTTTAAACACTATGTATAGGTTTTATAAATACTATATATAAATTTTATATGTAATATATATGTATTATACACACTATGTATAAGTTTATACATGATATGTACAAGCATTTTACATACTATAAATAAGAATTATACACACTATAGATAAGTTTATACACCTTATATATAAGCATTATATACACTTTGTACATGGTATGTATAAGTATTACATGTACTATGTACAAGTTTATACATGCTATGTACAAGCATTATACTTTAGTTATATAAATTTTTAAATGGTATGTACAAGCATTTTACACACTACGTATAAGTTTCTACATGTTATGTACAAATATTATACACACTATGTATAAGTTTATATATAGTGTATAATGCTTATATATAGCTTGTATAAACTTATACAAGAATTTTTATAATGCTTGTACAAGAATATAAAAACTTGTACAAGAATTATGTATAATGCTTATATATAGCTTGTATAAACTTATAGATTGTGTTTATAATTCTTATTTATAGTATGTAAAATACTTGTACATATCGTGTATAAACTTGTACATAGTTTGTATAATAGTTGTATATTACAAGCAAAACTTATACATAGTATGTATAAAGCTTGTACATAGTGTTTATAATGCTTATATATAGTGTGTAAAAACTTATACATAATATGTATAATACTTGTACATAGCATATAAAAACTTATATATGCTGTATAAACTTATATATGTATAATAGTGTGTATATTATTTACAGATAGGCTGTATAAATTTCTACATTTTATGCATAATGCTTGTATAAAGTTAGACATAGTGTGTATAATATTTTTAAATATCGTATATAATGCTTATATATAGCATGTTCAATACTTATATATATCTTGTATAAACTTGTACATAGTGTATATAAACTTATTCAGAGTATATAATACTTATAAATAGTGTGTATAATTTTGTACATAGCATGTATAAATATGTACATAATGTGGTATAATACTTGTTTATAGCATTGAATGTAGGGTAGAATGCTTGTATAAACTTATATATAATGTGTATAATTCATGTGTACAGTGTGTGCATTGCTCTTATATAGGGTATACATAAAGTGTATAATGCTTATACATAATGTATACAAACTTATACATAATGGGTATAATGTTTATATATAGCATGTATAAACTTGTACATAATATATACAATGTTTGTATAAACTTGTATATAGTGTGTATAATACTTGTATATAGCATATATAATGCTTATATAGAGCATGTATAAATTTGCACATAGTGTGTAAAAATTAGGTATATAGCATTTATAAACTTATACATAGTATGTATAAGACTTATAAATAGCTTGTATAAACTTGTACATAGTGTGTAAAAATTATGTATACAACATGTATAAACTTTTATATGGTGTGTAAAAACTTATACATATTGTGTATAAACTTGTTCATAGTTTGTATAATATTTGTACATAGCATGTGTATAATGTTTGAATATACTTATACATAGTGTGTATAATGCATGTAAATAGTATGTATAATGCTTGTACATAGAATGTAAAAACTTGTACATAGTGTGTATAATGCTTGTATATATTTATACATTGTGTGTAGAATGCTTGTACATAGCATATATAATACTTGTATAAACTTGTATAAAGTATGTATAATACTTGTACATAGAATTTACAAAATTCTATATAGTTTTTATAATTCTAATATATAGTGTTAACCAATATATACATAGATTATATAATCCTTATAAAAAACATGTATAAACTTGTATATATTATACTAAAACTTATACATTACGTTTATAAACTTGTAGATAGTGTATATAACACTTGAACATAGCATTTACAAATTTGTACATATTATTTAAAATGCTTTTACATAGCTTGTATAAACTTGTATAATTCTTGAATAATGCTTATACAAAGCATGATAAACTTATACATAGTGTGTATAATACATATACATACCATGTACATAGTGTGTATAATACTTATATATAGCGTGTATAAACTTATAAATAGTGTGAATAATTCTTATTTATGGTGTGTAAAATGCTTGTACATATCATGTATAAACTTGTAAATAGTGTGTATAGTACTTATATATTGCATGTAAAACATGTACATAGTGTGTATGAAACTTATACATAGTATTTATAATACTTATACATAGTGTGTATAAAACATTACATAATATATACAATTCTTATACATAACTTGTATAAACTTGTATATAATATATATTTTTTTTTATTGATATCATGTATAAACTTTTACATATTATGCATAATGCTTGTATAAACTTGCACGTATTGTATATAATACTGTTATATAACATGTATAATGCTTCTATATAACATGCATAATGCTTATATATTACTTGTATAAACTTGTAAATAGTATATTTAAACTTATTCAGAGTATATAATACTTATGAATAATGTGTATAATACTTGTAGATAGCGTATATAAATATATACATAGTTTGTATAAAACTTGTATATTGCATTAAATGTAGTGTAGAATACTTGTATAAATATATATATATATATGTGTATAATTCATGTATACAGTATGTGTAATACTCGTATATAGCGTTTATATAGTGTGTATAATACTTGTACATAATAATTATAAAGTTATACATAAACTGTATAATTCTTATATATAGCATGTATAAACTTGTATATATAATATACAATATTTGTATAAACTTAAACATAATATGTATAATACATGTACATAGCATGTATAATGCTTGTATATAGCATGTATAAACTAGCACATAGTGTGTAAAAATTATGTATATAACGTTTATAAACTTATACATAGTATGTATAAGTACTATACATAGCATGTATAAGCTTACACATAGTGTGTAAAAATGATGCATATAGAGTGTATAAACTTATACATGATGTGTTTAATCCATATACATAGCGTGTATAAATTTGTACATAATGTGCATAAACATGTTGATAGTTTCTATAATCCTTATACATAGCGTGTAAAAACTTATACATAATATATATAAAATATTATACATATCATGTGTATAATGTTTGAATAAATTTGTACATAGTGTGTATAATGCTTATAAATAGCATGTATAATGCTTGTACATAGAATATATAAACTTGTACATAGTGTGTATAATACTTCTATAAACTTGTACATAGCGTGTATAATGCTTGTTCATAACATTTATAATTCTTGTATAAACTTATATATATATGGATAATGCTTATACAAAGCAGTTACAAACTTGTATATAGTTTTTATAATGCTTATATATAGTGTTTACAAACATATACATAGTGTGTATAATCTTTGTACATAGTATGTATAAACTAGTATATAATATGTATATTCTTAAACATTATATGTATAAACTGGTACATAGTGTGTATAATACTTGTATATAGCATATATAAACTTTATATATTGTATGTAAAATGCTTGTACATAGCATGTATAAACTGGTATAATTCATGTATAATGCATGTACATAATAAGTATAAACTTGTACATAGTGTGTATCAAATATATACATACTTTGTATATAGTGCGCTTAATCCTTATATATAGCGTGTATAAACTTATAAACTTATACATAGTATGTATAATTCTTTTTTATATTGTGTAAAATACTTGTACATATCATATATAAACTTATACATAGTGTGTATAATACTTATATATTGCACGTAAAATTTAAACATAGTGTGTATAAAACTTATACATAGTATTTATAATACTTAAACATAGTGTGTATAAACTTATACATAATATGTATAAATTTATACATAGCATGTATAAACTTACACATTGTGTGTATATTATTTATAGGTAGCATTTATAAACTTCTACATAGTATGTATAATGATGTATAAAATTATATATAGTGTGTATAATACTTTTTATATAGTATTTATAATGCTTGTATATAGCATATACAATGCATAAATATAACTTTAATAAACATGTACATAGGGTATATAAACTTATTCATAGTGTATAATACTTATGAATAGTTTGTATAATGCTTGTACATAGCATTTTTAAATATATATATATATATATATATATAATAAATATATATATAATATATATATATATATATATATATATATATATATATATAATTAGTATTATAATACTTGTATATAACACTGAATGTAGTGTAGAATGCTTATTTAAACTTATATATAATCCGTAACAATTTATGTATACAGTGTGTGCAATGCTCGTATATAGCGCTTATATAGTGTGTCTAATACTTATACATAACGTTTATAAACATATGCATAATGTGTATAATATTTATACAGAGCATGTATAAACTTGTATAAAAAATATACAATGTTTTTATAAACTTATACATAATGTGTATTATACTTGTACATAGCATGTATAATGCTTGCACATAACATGTATAAACTTTCACATAGTGTGTAAAATTTATGTATATAGCATTTTTAAACTTATGCATATTATATATAAGCCTTATATATAGCATGTATAAACTTGCACATATTGTATAAAAATTATGCATATAACGTGAATAAACTTATACAAGGTGTGTATAATCGTTATACATAACATGTATAAATTTATACATAATATGCATAAATTTGTTAATAATTTGTATAATCCTCATACATAGTATGTATAAATTTGTACACCATATGTATAATGCTTGTACGTAGCGTATATATAATATTTCAATAAACATGTATATAGTGTGTATAATGCTTGTAAGTAGTGTGTATAATAATTATATATAGAATGTATAAACTTGTACATAGTGTGTATAATGCTTCTATAAACTTATACATAGTTCTTATAATGCTTGTACATAGCATCTATAATACCTGTATAAAATTGTACATAATGTGTATAATGATTATACATAGTATGTTCAAACTTGTACATAGTTTTTATAATGCTAATAGATAGTGTTTAAAAACATATATATTGTGCGTATAATGTTTGTACATAACATGTATAAACTTTTATATATTGTGTATAAACTTATACATTACATGTATAAACTTATACATATTGTGTATAATAGCATGTACATAGCATGTAGAAACTTGTACATTGTGTGTAAAATGCTTGTACGTAGCGTGTATAAACTTTTATAATTCTTTAATAATGCTTATACATAGCATGTATAAACTTATACGCAGTGTGTATAATACTTTGATATACCATGTATATAGTGTGTATAATACTTATATATAGTATGTATAAACTTATACATAGTGTGTGTAATTCTTGTAAATAGTGTGTATAATGCTTATACATAGAATGTATAAACTTTTACATAGTGTGTATAATTCAAAAATAAACTTGTACATAATATACATAATACTTGTATATAGCATCTATAATACTTATATAAACTTGTACATAGTGTGTTTAATGCTTGTACATTGTATGTAGAAACTTGTACATAATTTTTATAATGCTTATATATAATGTTTATAAACATATACGTAGTGTGTATAATGCTTGTACATAGCATATATAAACTTGTATATAGTGTGTATAAACTTTTATATTATGTGTATAAACTTATACATAGTGTGTATAATACTTGTACATAACATGTACAAACTTATACATAGTTTTTATAATGCTTATATATAGTGTTTAAACTTATAAATAGTGTAAACAATGCTTGTACATAACGTGTATAAACTTATATAATTCATGTTTAATGATTGTACATAGCATGAATAAACTTGTACATAGTGTGTATAATACAAATACATACCATGTACATAGTGTGTATAATGCTTATGTATAGCTTGTTTAAATTTATACATAGTGTGTATAATTCTTATTTATAGTGTGTAAAATGCTTGTACATATCATGTATAATCTTGTTTAAACTTATACGTAGTGTGTATAATACTTGTATATTACATGTAAAACTTTTACATAATGTGTATAAAACTTGTACATAGTATTTATAATACTTACATAGTGTGTACAAACTTATACATAATATGTTTAATGGTTATACATAATGTGTACAAACTTATACATAGTGCGTATATTATTTATAGATAGCGTGTATAAACTTCTACATAGTATGCCTAAAGCTTGTATAAACTTATACATAGTGTGTATAATAATTTTATATAGCATGTATAATTATTGTATATAACATATACAATGCTTATATATAGCTTGTAGAAACTTATACATAGTGTATATAAACTTATTCATAGTGTATAATACTTTTGAATTATGTATAATGCTTTTACATAGCGTTATAAATCTGTATATAATGTATATAATACTTGTATATAGCATTAAACGTAGTGAAGAATGCTTGTATAAACTTATATATAATATGTATAACTCATATAAACAATATGTGCAATGCTCATATATAACATGTACATAGTATGTTTAATGGCTGATATAACATGTATAAACTTATACATAATGTGTATAATAATTATATATAGCATGTAAAAATTATGTATATAGTATGTATAAACTTTTACATGGTGTGTATAATCCTTTTACATTATGTGTATAAACTTATACATAATATACATAAACTTGTTTATAGTTTGTATAATCCTTATACATAGTATGTATAAACTTATACATAGTCTATATAATGCATGTACATAGCATGTTTATAATGATTGAATAAATTATATATAGTGTGTATAATGCTTATAAATAGTGTGTATAATGCTTGTACATTGAATGTTTAAACTTATACATATTGTGTATAATGATTGTATAAACTTGTATATATTAGGTAAAAAGCTTATACATAGCATCTATAATACTTGTATAAACTTGTACATAATATGTATAATACTTGTACATAGCATGTACAAACTTATACATAGTTTTAATAATGCTTACATATAGTGTTTACAAACATATACATAGTATGTATAATGCTTGTACAAAGCATGTATAAACTTGTATATAGTGTGTACAAATTTTTACATTTCATATATAAACTTGTATATAGTTTGTGTAATACTTATACATAGCATGTACAAACTTGTACATTATGTGTAAAATTCTTGTATGTAGCGTGTATAAGCTTGTATAATTTAAATTTAATGCTTGTACATAGTGTGTTTAATAATTATACATATCATGTATAATACTTGTATATAACATGTATAAACTTGCACATAGTATATAAAAATTATGTATATAGTATTTATAAACTTATACATAGAATGTATAAGCCTTATACATATCATATTTAAATTTGCACGTAGTGTATAAAAATTATGTATATAATATATATAAACTTGTACATGGTGTGTATAATCCTTATACATAGCATGTATAAATTTATACATAATGTGAATAAACTTATTCATAATTTTTATAATCCTTATACATGGCGTGTATAAACTTGTACATAGTCTGTATAATACTTGTATATAGCTTGTGTATAATGTTTGAATAACTTGACTTGTATATAGTGTGTATAATACTTGTAAATAGTGTGTATTATGAATATACATATAATTTATAAACTTATATATAGTGTGTTTAATGCTTGTATATATCATCTATAATACTTGTATAAACTTAGACATAGTGTGTATAATGCTTGTACATAGCATGTACAAACTTATACAAAGTTTTTATAATGCATATACATAGTATTTATAAACTTATACATAGTATATATAATACTTGAACATAGCATGTATGAACTTGTACATAGTGTGTAAAGTGCTTGTAGATAACGTGTATAAACTTCTATAATTCATTTATAATATTTATACATAGCATGTATAAACTTGTACATAGTGTGTATGATACTTATACATATCATGTACATAGTGTGTATAATGCTTATATATAGCGTGTATAAACTTATACATAGTGTGTATAATTCTTATGTATAGTGTATAAAATGCTTATACATTTCATGTATAAACTTATACATAGTGTGTATAATACATGTATATTGCATGTTAAACTTATACATAGTGATTATAATACTGATACATTGTGTGTACAAACTTATAAATAATATTTATAATGCTTGTACATAGCATGTGTGAACTTGTACAAAGTATGTATATAATTTTTAGATACCGTGTATAAACTTCTACATAGTATGAATAATGATTGTATAAACTTATACGTAGTATGTATAATACTTTTATATAACGTATATAATGCTTGTATATAACATATATAATACTTATATATAGCTTGAATAAACTTGTACATTCTATATATAAACTTATTCAGAGTGTATAATACTTATGAATAATATATATAATGCTTATACATAGCGTGTATAAATATGTACATAAAATATATAATACTTGTATATAGCATTAAGCGTAGTGTAGAATGCTTGTATAAACCTATATATAATTTATATAATTCATGTATATAGTGTGTGCAATGCTCGTATATAGCATGTACATAGTGTATATAATGCTTATACAAAACTTGTATAATGTTATTCAAAATATGTATAATGCTAATACATAGCATGCATAAACTTGTATATAACATGTACAATATTTGTATAAACTTGTACATAGTGTGTATAATAGTTTTACATAGCATGTGTAATGCTTGTACATAACATCTATAAATGTGAGCATATTATATAAACTTGCACATAATATGTATATGCCTTATACATAGCATGTATAAACTTACACATAGTGTATAAAAATTATGTATATAGCATGTATAAACTAATATACAATGTGTGTATTATTTATAAATAATTTATACGAGCATTATTTATATATAGTGTTTATGCACATTATGTACAAGTTTATACGAGCATTCTCACTACATTCAATGCTATATACAAGTATTATAAACACTATGTATATATTTATATACGCTATATATAAGCGTTATACATACTATTCATAAGTATTATACACTCTGAATATGTTTATATATACTATATGAAAGTATACAAGCTATATATAAGTATTTTACATGCTATATACCAGCATTATACACACTATATAAAAGTATTTATACATACTACGTATAAGTTTATACAAGCATTATGCATACTATGTAGATGTTTATACAAGCTATATATAAATAATATACTCACTATGTACAAGTTTATACACTCAATATACAAGCATTATACATATTATGTATAAGTTTGTACACACTATGTTATATAAATAATTTTTACACACTATGTACAAGCATTATACATGCTATAATAAAGTATTATACACATAATGTATAGGTTTATACAAACATTTTATATGTTATGTACATGTTTATACATGCTATGTATAAGCATTTTACACATTATGTTTAAGTTTATACACATCATGTACAAGCATTATATACACTAGGTATATGTTATATATGAGCATTGCTCACCCTGTATAGATGAATTATACACATTATATATAAGTTTATATAAGCATTCTACACTATGTTCAATACTATATAAAAGTTTTATAAATACTATGTATATATTTATACATGCTATGTACAAGTATTATACATATTATTCATAAGTATTATACACTCTGAAAAAGTTTATATACACTTTTTACAAGTTTGTACAAGCTATATATAAGCATTGTAAATGCTATATACAAGCATTATACATGTTATATAAAAGTATTATGCACATTATGTATACGTTTATACAAGGAATAGGCTTACTATGTAGAAGTTTATACACGTAATTTATAAATTAGATATACACTATATACATGTTTATACACGCTATGTATAGCATTATACATATTATTTATATGTTTGTATACACTATGTATAAGCATTATAAATACTATGTCTAAGTTTTATAAACACTATATATAAGTTTTACATGCAATATAAAAGAATTATACACATTATGTACAAGTTCATACAATATATACAAGTATTTGACACACTATTAATGAGAATTATACACACTTTGTATAAGTTTATGTATGCTATTTGTAAGCATTGTACACACTATTTACATGATATGTATAAGTATTATACAAACTATGTACAAGTTTATGCATGCTATATATAAGCATTATACATGAATTATACAAGTTTATACACGCTATGTACAATCATTTTATACACTATGTACAAGTTTATCTCTGCTATGTACAAGTATTATTCACACTATGTATAAGTTTATACACGTAATGTATAAGTTTATATACACTATATACAAGTTTATACATCCTATATACAAATATGATACACACTATGTATATATTTGTTAACAATATATAAAAGAATTATAAAAATAATGTACAAGTTTGTACATACTATGTACAAGCATTATATACACTATGTATAAATTTATACAAGTATTATTGATGCTAGGTACAAGCATTTTACATACTATATATAAGTTTATATAAGCATTATACGTACTATTTATAAGTTTATAAATTCTATGTACAAGCATTATACACACTTTTTATAAGTATTATATATACTATGTATAAGTTTATTCAAACATTATACATATGCTATGTATAAGTATTATACATACTATGTACAAGTTTATACACGCTATTTATAAGAATTATACATACTATGAACAAATTTATGCACATTATGTATAAGTTTATAAATGTTATATATAAGGATTATAAAAATTATGAATAAGTTTATGCTATGTATATGGCTTATACATACTATGTATAAGTTTATAAACTATGTATACGTAATTTTTACACACTATGTATAGGTTTGTACATGCTATCTATAAATAATATACATACTATGTACAAATTTATACATGCTATGTACAAGCATTATACATATTATATATAAGTTTGTGCACACTATGTATAAACATTATAAACAATATATACAGGTTTTATACACACTATATGGAAGTTTTACATGCAATATACACGTATTATACACACTATGTATAAGTTTATACACTATATATACAAGCATTTTACACACTATAAATAAGAATTATACACACTATTTATAAGTTTATACTCGCTATATATAAGCATTATACACACTATATACATGGTATGTATAGTATTAGACATAATATGTACAAGTTTAAACATGCTATGTACAAACATTATACATGAATTATACATGTTTATACATTTTATGTACAAGAATTTTACATAATATGTACAAGCTTTTACATGCTATGTATAAGTATTATACAAACTATGTATAAGGTTATACACGTAATATACAAGTTTATACACACTATATACAAGTTTATACATGCCATGTATAAATATTATACACTCTATCTATATGTTTATAAATACTACAAATAAGCATTATAAAAATTATGTACAAGCTATGTACAAGCCTTATACACACTATATATAAGTGTATACAAGTATTATTGATGCTATGCATAAATATTATACACACTATGTATAATTTATACAAGCATTATACATACTATATACGTTTAAACATTATATGTACTGGCATTATATATTCTATTTTTAAGGATTACACATACTATGTATAAGTTTATTCAAACATAATACACATATTTTGTACAAGCATTATATAGATGATGTACAAGTTTATACATGCTATGTATAAGGATTATAAAAGCTATGAACAAGTTTAAGCACCTTATGAATAGGTTTATACATACTATGTATAAGAATTATAGACACAACGTATATGTTTATTCACGTTATATACATAATTTTTACACACTATGTGTAAATTTATAAATGTTATGTATAAGACTTATATATACTATGTATAAGTTTATAAATGCTATATACATAATTTTTACATACTATGTATAAATTTATAGATGCTATGTAAAAGTATTATGTACAATATGTATAAGTTTATATAAACATTGTACATGTTATGTACAAGTTTATACATGTTATGCATAAGCATTATACACATTATATATAAGTTTATGAATATTGTATACAAGCATTATACACTCTATGTACACACTATATATGAGAATTGCACATACTATATACATGAATTAAACACATTAAAGTCTATACAAGTCTTTTATACTACATTCAACGGTATATACAAGTATTATACACCCCATGTATAAATTTATATATGCTATGTACAAGCAATATACACACTATTCATAAGTATTATACACTATGAATAAGTTTATATACACTATGTACAGGTTTATACACGCTAAGTATAAGCATTATAAATATTATGTATTAGTTTGTACACACTACGTAGAAGCATTATAAACACTATGAACAAATTTTAAACACTCTATATATAAATTTTTACATGCAATATACACATATTATACACCTTATGTACAAGTTTATACATAATATGTATAAGCATTTTACACAGTATAAATAAGAATTATACACACTATGTATAAGTTTATATACGCTATATATAAGCATTATACACACTTTGTACATGGTATGTATAAGTTTATACATACTATACAAGCATTATACATGAATTATACAAGTTTTTACATACTATGTACAACCATATTATATACTATATACTGTTTGTACATGCTATATACAAGTACTATACACACTATGTATAAGTTTATACACGCAATATAGTTTATATACACTATATACATATTTAATAGATACTATATATATGTATTATACACACTATGTATATGTTTGTAAATACTATATATAAATATTACAAAAACTATGTACAAGTTTGTATTCACATAGTGTGTTTAAACTTATACATACCATGTACAAGCATTATTCACTCTATGTATAAGTTTATGAAGTATTATAGATGCTATGTATAAGTTTATTATACATGCTATGTACAAGTTTATATAAGTATTATACACACTATGTATAAGTTTATACATTTTATGTACAAGTATTATATAGACTATATATAAGTTTATGCATGCTATGTATAAAAATTATATAAATTATGAATAAGTTTATGCACATTATGTACAACATTATACACGTTATGTATAAGGATTATACACACAATGTAAAAGTTAATACACGATATATATAAAATTTTTACACACTTTGTGTAATTTTATACATGCTATGTATAAGGCTTATACATACTATGTATAAGATTAAAAATATTATATACATAATTTTTACACACAATGTGCAAGTTTATATACGCTATGAGAAAATATTATAAATGCTATGTATAAGTTTTATACACACTTTATACAAGTTTATTCAAATATTGTACATGTTTTGTACAAGTTTATGCATGCGATGTATAAGCATTATACACATTATGCATAAGTTTATGCACATTATGTACAAGCATTATATACACTATGTACATGCTATGTACTAATGTTGCACATACTTAATACATAAATTATACACATTATATATAAGTTTATAAAAGTATTCTAACTACGATGAGTGCTATATATAAGTATTATACAAATTATATACATATTTATACACACTATCTATAAGCATTATATAGACAATTCATAAGTTTTATATACTTTGAATAAGTTTTTCTATACTATATACAAGTTTATACAAGCTATATATAAGCATTATACATGCTATATACAAGTATTATGCATGTTATATAAAAGTATTATTTGCACTACGTATATGTTTATACAAGCATTATGCATACCATGTAGAAGTTTATACACGCTATCTATAAATATTATACACATTATGTACAAGTTTAAACATGCTATGTATAAGCTTTTTACATTTTATGTATAAGTTTGTACACACTATGTATAAGCATTTTAAATACTATGTATAAGTTTTATACATACTATATACAAGTTTTACATGTAATATACATGTATTATACACATTATTTACATATTTATATATGATGTGTACAAGCATTTTATACACTATAAATAAGAATTATACACACTATATATAAGTTTATATATGCTATATATAAGCATTAAAGACACTATATATATGGTATGTATAAATATTTATACACACTTTGTACAAGTTTATACATGCTAAGTACAAGCATAATATGTGAATTATACAAGTTTATACATGCTATGTATAAGTATTTTATATATTATGTATATGTTTGTACATGCTATATACAGGAATTATACATATTATGTACAAGATTATATACATAATATAAAAATTTATACACACTATATACAAGTTTATACATGCTATATACATGCATTAAAACCACTATGTATATGTTTGTAAACACTATATATAAGCAGTATAAAAACTATTTATAAATTTGTACATGTTGTGTAAAAGCATTATACACACTATATATAATTTTATACAAATATTGTACAAGTTATGTACAAGTTTATATATATTATGTATAAGCATTATATACATTATGTATAAGTTTATAAACATTATTTATAAGTATTATACATACTATGTACACATTATGTACGAGCATTGCACACACTATATACATGATATAGACACATTATCTATAAATTTATACAAGCATTCTACGCTACGTTCAATACTATATACAAGTATTATACACACCATGTATATATTTATACACGCTATGTACAAGTATTTTACACTCTGAATAAGTTTATATACACGTCATACAAGTTTATACAAACTATATATAAGCATTATACATGCTACATACAAGTGTTATACATGTTATATAAAAGTATTATGTATACAACATATAAGTTTATACAAGTATTATACATACTATGTAAAAGTTTATATATGCTACATATAAATAATATAAATATTATGTATAAGTTTATACACACTATGTACAAAGCATTATATATATTCTGTATAAGTTTGTACACACTATATATGAGCAATATAAACACTATATACAAGTTTTATACATAATTTATATAAGTTTCACATGCAATATTAACATATTATACACATTATGTACAAATTTATAAATGATATATACAAGCCTTTTAGTAACTATAAATAAGTTTATACACACTATATATAAGCATTATAAACACTATGTACAAGTTTATACATGTTATGTACAAGCATTATACCTGAATTATACAAGTTTATACATACAATGTACAAACATTTTACACGCTATGTATAAGTTTGTACATGCTATGTACAAGTATTATACGTACTATGTACAAGTTTATACACGTAATGTATAAGTTTATACACACTATGTATATATTTGTAAATATTATATATAAGCATTATAAAAACTATAAACAAGTTTGTACATGCTTTGTACAAGTATTATACACATTATGTATAAGTTTATATAAGTATTATAGATGCTATGTTCAAGCATTATACATTATTTATAAGTTTATACAAGCATTATACACACTATGTACAAGTTTATACATTCTATGTTCAAACATTATACACATTATTTACAAGAATTGTACATACTATGTACAAGTTTATTCAAACATTATTCACACGCTATGTATAAGTATTATACATACTATATACAAATTTATACACACTATATATAAAGATTATACAAAATTTGAGTAATTTTATGCACATTATGTACAAGTTTATACACATTATGTGTAAGGATTATACAAACCATGTATAAGGTAATACACGCTATATACATAATTTTTACACATTATGTGTAATTCTATACGTGCTATGTATAAGGCTTATACGTACTAAGTATAAGTTTAAAAATGTTGTATACATAATTTTTACATACTATATGCAAGTTTATACACGTTATGTATAAATATTATACATGCTATATAAATATATTATACACACTTTATATAAGTTTATACAAATATTATACATGTTATGTACAAGTTTAGACATACTATATATAAGCATTATACCCATTATGCTTAAGTTTATAAACGTTATGTACAAGCATTATACGCATTATATACACGCTATATATGAGCATTGCACATATTGTATACATGAATTATACACATTATAAATAAGTAAATAGTGTGTACACGCCTACAGTGGTTTGCGGAAAGCTTCACTTTGATTGATAACCATTTTGACACAATCCTTTAATATTTCCAGCCATACTAACCTCTACCTCCAAGTGATAAAGATCCTCCTTGTTGATGTGTATCTGTGTTGTACCTTTTTTTTAGTGTTGTTCGCTCCTCTTTTTGGTGTTGTCAAAAGAGGGAGAAGTATTTGTTATAATTTACTTATGCTTATGTTTCCTTGTGTTTCAATAGAATGCATTTCTTTTCTTTTCTTGTCTATTTAAATTTTTTTTCATATTTTTTTTCTTTGAAATAAAAATAAAAAATAATAAAAAAAAGAAATAAAAATTGCCATTCAAACTTACCTTTAAGAAACATTATTTTACATCATAAAAAAGGGGGAGATTATTGCAATCCATGACCCCTAGTTTGAACTTTTGATGATGATAAATAATATCATCTAAATATTTATTCTTTGAATATCCTTTGATTTCTTCTATTGTTTATGAGTACTAACATTTCAAGAAGATCACAAATTACTCAGGACAACTGGAAGACTCAAGACTGGGTAGTGTAGGAGAGTGAGTCTAAAATAATATAATTTTCTATTTATTTTAATTTTGCTTTTCTTAAGTCTGGCCATAAAATACTTGTAAGTCTGAGCAACCATGTACACACATAGGGGGAGAGGGTTTTTTAATAGAAAACAAAAAGAAGATTTTTCTCTATTGATTATAATGTACGACTTTATATCAAATTATACGATCTGATATTATAAAACAATTTTCTCTGAACAAATCATACTGTACGAACCATGTCATACTATACAATGTGTTACTAATTCAAAACCATAGCCTCCAGATTAATTTAAATAAGATTATTAGCCATTTGTATGGTATGAAACACTTCAAACTATACACTATTATTTGAATACTTACTTAAATTAACTCATAATTTATGGAATAAATTAAGGACTAATCTCTAATTGGTCATCATACTGTACTAATCTGTTCGTACTATATAATAAATAGAGGCTAATTTTGATCATCCTGAAGATCATCATAGATGATCCCTTAATTTGGCCTCATCATACTGTATGAAGTTGATCGTACCCTATGATGAATAGAGACAAGTTTTAATTAACCCGAATATCATCCTATAAGAACAAAATAGTAGAGGTTCATATTGTATGATGTTGTATCATACGGTACGATTTAGTTTGAACTATTCATAAACCTTCGTACCAGGACAATGGTTGTTATAAATATCATAATGTACGATATCATAACGTATTGTATGATAGTAACAACTACTTTGAAAATCTCAGGGATTTTGGAGCCTATTTTAAGTATCAAAATAGTAATGTTTTTAGGGAGTGATAGAAAGAGGGGAAAGTATTTAGAGAGGGAATCCTTGAGAGAGAGCTCTAGAGAAGTTTTTAGGGTTTGAGAGAGGAAGGAGAAGGAGAGCTTGGTGAGGGAGAAGTAGTGTGAAGGAGATCACATGGTTGCTTCATTTTTATTGTATCTTGCTCCTCCTGTGGCCCGAGAAAAACTTGTGGGAGGCTCTCTGAGGGGGAGATTCTTCTGCATCCATGAACTTGAAGGAACTCTGCCTTCTCCAGGAGGGAGAAAAATGAGAAGGTACGCTGTCGTTGCTAGGAGGGTGAAAAAGTGCTTGCCACTCCGCCACTACGGGTTGGTAAAAGTGAGTCTTGTGACTGCTTCTCTACCTTGCCGAGGGGGAAAAAGGAGAACAATAATTTGTAGTGAAATTGAAGGAGCGGAGGATTCCGGGGAGTGGACGTAGGTCATGATTTGACTGAACCACTATAAAATTCTGGTGTATTTTTTTCTTATCATTTTTAATTTTTGCTTGCACTTTATTTTCAATATATATTTTTGGTGAAAATTGTGAAAGAAAAAGAATTTCATTGTTGCATCTTAGGTTCAATTAATTACTTTCGCATTGATTAATGTTTTATTGTTAAAAATTTAAAAACATAAAAAATATTAGAACTGTTGCTTAGGATTTTAATTATTGCAACAAATTTTTGCAATTCACCCCCCCTCTTGGCGATCTAGTAATTTAATACATATCATGTATAAATTTGTATATAGTGTGTATAATACTTGTATATTGTATATAAAACTTGCACATAGTGTGTATAAAACTTGTACATCATATTTATAATGCTTATACATAATATGTATAAACTTATACATAATATGTATAATGCTTGTACAAAGCGTATATAAACTTGTACTTTGTGTATATATTATTTATAGATAGCATGTATAAATTTCTACATAGTATGCATAATACTTGTGTAAACTTATATGTAGTGTGTATAGTACTTTTATATAGCATGTATAATGCTTGTATAAAGCATATACAATGCTTATGTATGGCTTATATAAACTAGTACATAGTGTATATAAACTTATTCAGAGTATATAATACTTATGAATAGTATGTATAATGCTTATATATAATATGTATAAATATGTACATAGTGTGTATAATACTTATAAATAGTATTGAACGTAGTGTAGAATGCTTGTATAAACTTATAAATAATATATATAATTCATGTATACAGTGTATGCAATGCTCGAATATAGCATGTGTATAGTGTGTATAATACGTGTACATAATATGTTTAAACTTATATATAATGTGTATAATACTTATATATAGCATGTATAAACTTGTACATATAATGCATAATATTTGTATAAACTTGTATATAGTGTGTATAATGCCTATACATAGCATGAATAATGTTTGTACATAACGTGTATAAACTTGTACAAAGTGTGCAAAAATTATGTATATAACATGTATAATTTTATACTTGGTGTGTATAACCCTTATACATAACGTATATAAACTTGTACATTAAGTGCATAAACTTGTTCATAATTTATATAATCCTTATACATAGCGTGTTAGACTTGTACATAGTCTGAATAATGTTTGTATATAGCGTGTGTATAATGCTTGAATAAATTTATACGTAGTGTGTATAATGCTCGTATAGTATGTATAATGCTTGTACATAGAATGTATAAACTTATACATAGTGTATATAATGCTTGTATAAACTTGTACAAAATATGTATAATGCTTGTACATAGCTTATATAATACTTATATAAACTTATATATAGTGTGTATAATGTTTGTAAATAGCATGTACAAACTTGTAAATTTTTTTTATAGAGCTTATATATAGTGTTTACATACAAATACATAGTGTATATAATGCTTGTATATAGCATGATTAAACTTATATATATTGTGTATAAACTTATACATTGTGTGTATAAACTTATACATAGTGTGTATAATACACTTACATACCACGTACAAACTTGTATATAGTGTGTAAAATTCTTTTACAATTTATGTATAATGCTTGTACATAGTATGTATAACCTTGTACATAGTTTATTTAATACTTTTGCATACCATGTATATAGTTTGCATAATGCTTATATATAGCGTGTCTAAACTTATACATGGTGTGTATAATTCTTATTTATAGTGTGTAAAATGCTTGTATATATCGTGTATAAACTTGTACATAGTATGTATAATACTTGTATATTGTATCTAAAACTTGTACATAGTGTGTATAAAACTCTTACATACTATTTATAATTCTTATACATAGTGTGTACAAACTTATACATAAATTATATAATATTTGTATATAGCGTGTATAAACTTGTACAGTGTGTATATTATTTATAGATAACGTGTATAAACTTCTACATACTATGCATAATGCTTGTGTAAACTTTTGCGTAGTGTGTATAATACTTTTATATGGTGCGTATAATATTTATATATAGCATGTAAAATGCTTATATATAGCTTGTATAACTTATACATAGTGTATATAAACTTATTCAGAGTGTATAATACTTATGAATTGTTTATATAATGCTTGTACATAACGTGTATAGATATATACATAGTGTGTATAACACTTGTATATGGCATTGAACATAGTGTATAATATTTGTATAAAGTTGTATATAATATATATAATTCATACATAAATTATGTACAATACTCGTATATAGCGTGTACATAGTGTGTATAATGCTTGTACATAACGTTTATAAACTTATATATAATGTGTATAATGCTTATAAATATCATGTATAAACTTGTACAAAATATGTACAATGTTTGTATAAACTTGTACATAGTGTATGTAATAATTACATATAACATATATAATGCTTGAACATAACGTGTATAAACTTGCACATAGTGTGTAAAAATTATGTATGTAGCATTTATAAACTTATGCATTGTATGCATAAGCTTTATATATAGAATGTATAAACTTGCATATAGTGTGTAAAAATTATGTGTATATCATGTATAAACTTATACTTGGTATGTATAATACTTATACATTGCATGTATAAAGTTTTAGATAATGTAAAAAAACTTTTTTCATAGTTTATATAATCCTTATACAGAGCATTTATAAACTAGTACACAGTCTTTATATTGCTTGTTCATAATGTATGCGTAATGTTTGAATAAATTTATACATAATGTATAATGCTTGTAAATAGTGTGTATAATGCTCGTACATAAAATGTATAAACTTGTATATAGTGTGTATAATTCTTGTATAAATTTGTAAATTATTTGTAAATGCCTGTACATAGCATCTGTAATACTTGTATAAACTTGTATATGGTGTATACAATTCTTGTACATAGCATTTACAAACTTTTATATAGTTTTTATAATACTTATATATAGTATTTACAAACATATATATAGTGTGTACAATGCTTGTGCATAGTACGTATAAACTTGTATATAGTGTGTATAAACATGTACATTATGTGTACAAACTTGTACATAGTGAGTATAATACTTGTATATAGTATGTAAAAACTTATACATAGTGTTTAAAATACTTAAACATAGCGTGAATAAACTTGTATAATTTATGTATAATACTTGTCAATAACATGTATAAACTTCTATATAGTGTGTATAATACTTATACATACAATATACATAGTGTGTATAATACTTATATGTAGCTTGTATAAACTTATACATAATGTGATTAATTCTTATTTATAGTGTGTAAAATACTTGGACATATGTGTATAAATTTGTACATAATGTGTATAATATTTGAATATTTTATGTAAAACTTATACATAATGTGTATAAAATTTATACATATTGTTTATAATACTTATATATTATTTGTACAAACTTATATATAATATGTATAATGCTTGTATGTAGCGTGTATAAATATGTACATAGTATATATATTCTTTAGAGATAACGTGTATAATCTTCTATATAGTATGCATAACGCTTGTATAAACTTATACGTAGTAAGTATAACACTTTTATATATCATTATATTGCTTGTATATAACATGTATAATGCATATATATAGCTTGTATGAACTTGTAAATAGTATATATAAACTTATTCAGAGTGTATAATACTTATGAATATTGTTTGTAATGCTTTTACATTACGTGTATAATTATATACACAGTGTGTATAATACTTGTATATATCATTAAACGTTGTGTAGAATGCTTATATAAACTTATATATAATGTATATAATTTATGTATACAGCTTGTGCAATGCTCGTATGGGTACATTGTGTGTATAATGCTTATACATTACATGTATAAACTTTTAAATAATGTGTATAATGCTTATATATTATATATATAAACTTATACATAACATGTATAATATTTATATAAACTTATATATACTGTGTATAATACTTGTACATAGCATGTATATTGCTTGTACAAAGTCTGTATAAACTTACACTTAGTGTGTAAATATTATGTATATAGTGTTTATAAACTTATACATAGTATGTATAGGCCTTATACATAGCATGTATAAAATGGTATGTATAATCCTTATACATAGCATGTATAAACTTGTTCATAATGTGCATAAAGTTATTCATAGTTTGTATAACCCTTATACATAGCATGTTTAAACTTAGACATACTCTATATATTGCTTGGATATAATGTGTGTATAGTGTTTGAATAAACTTGTACATAGTATATATAATGCTTGTAAATAGTAAGTATAAAACTTAAACATATAATGTATAAACTTTTACATAGTATGTATAATGCTTGTACTAACTTGTACATAGTGTGTACAATTCTTATACAAAATATCTATAATATTTATTTAAACTTATACATAGTATGTATAATGCTTGTTCATAACATGTACAAACTTGTACATAGATTCTATATTGCTTATATATAATGTTTAGAAATATATATATAGTATGTATAATACTTGTACATAGCATGTATAAACTTATATATTATGCATATAAACTTATACTTGTATATAATATATAAAATGCTTATATATTGCATGTATAAACTTATAAAATTCATGTATAATGCTTGTAGATATCATGAATAAACTTATACATAGTGTGTACATTACTTATACATATCTTGTATATAATGTGTATAATACTAATATATAACATATATAAACTTATACATAGTGTATATAATTCTTATTTATAGTTTGTAAAATGCTTGTACATATCATGTATAAACTTGCATATAGTATGTATAATACTTATATATTTCATAAAAAACTTATACATAATGTGTATATTATTTATAGATAGTGTATATAAACTTGTATAATTATGTATAATACTTTTATATAGCATGTATAATGCTTTTATATAGCATGTATAATGCTTATATATAGTTTGTATAAACCTTTACATGGTGTATTTAAACTTATTAAGAGTGTATAATACTTATGAATAGTGTATATAATGCTTGAATATAGCGTGTTCAAATATGTACATAGTGTATATAATACTTGTATATAGTATTGAATGTAGTGTATAATACTTGTATAAACTTATGCATAATGTTTATAATTCATGTATACAATGTGTGCAATGCTCGTATATAGCCTGTATATATTATGTATAATGCTTGTAAAGAACATGAATAAATTTATACATAATATGTATAACACTTATACATAGCATGTATAAACTTGTACATAACATGTACATTATTTATATAAACTTGTATATAGTATGTGTAATACTTGTACATAGTATGTATAATTCTTATACATAGCATATATAAACTTGCACATAGTGTGTAAAAACTATGTATATATCATTTATGGATATATACATAGTATATATAAGCCTTATACGTAGCATGTATAAAATTGCATATAGTGTGTACAAAGTGTGTATAAGTCTTGGACATATCATCTATAATACTTTTATAAACTTGTACATAGTGTGTATAATACTTGTGCATAGCATGTACAAATTTGTACATTATTTTTATAATAGTTATATATAGTGTTCACAAACATATACATAGTGTGTATAATACTTATTAATAACATATATAAATATATATATAATATGTATAAACTTATACGTTTTGTGTATAAACTTGTACATAGTATGTATAATACTAATACATAGCATGTACAAACTTGTACATAGTATGAAAAATGCTTATAGATATTATGTATAAACTTGTATAATTCATGAATAATGCTTGTACATATCATGTATAAATTTATACATAGTGTGTAAAATGCTTGTTCAATTCATGTATAATGCTTGTACATAGTATGTATAAACTTGTACATAGTGTGTATAAAACTTATTCATACCATATATATAGTGTGTATAATACTTATATATAACTTGTACAAACTTATACATAGTGTGTATAATTCTTATTTATAGTGTGTAAAATGCTTGTATATATCATGTATAAACTTCTACATAGTGTGTACAACACTTGTATATTACATCTAAAACTTATACATAGTGTGTCTAAAACTCTTACATGTTGTTTATAATGCTTATACATAGTGTGTACAAACTTATAAATAATATGTATAATGTTTGTATATAGTGTATATAAACTTATTTAGTGTGTATATTATTTATAGATAGTGTGTATAAACTTTTAAATAGTATGCATAATTCTTGTATAAACTATGTGTAGTGTGTATAAAACTTTTATATAGCTTGCATAATATTTATATATAATATATACAATACTTATATATAGCTTGTATAAATTTGCATATTGTGTATATAAACTTATTCAGAGTGTATAATACTTATGAATAGTGTATATAATGTTTATACATAGCGTGTATAAATATGTAAATAATGTGTATAATACTATTATATAGCATTGATCATAGAATGCTTGAATAAACTTATATATAACGTGTATAATTCATGAATATAGTGTGTGCAATACAAATATATAGCGTGTACATATTATGTATATTGCTTGTACATAACATATATAAACTTATATATAATGTGTATAATGCTTATACATAGCATGTATAATCTTGTACACAATATTTATAATATTTGTATAAATTTGTACATAGTGTGTGTAATACTTGTATATAACATATATAATGCTTGTGCATAGTGTGTATAAACTTGCACATAATATGCAAAAAATATGTATGTCGCATTTATAAACTTATACATAGTATGTATAAACGTGCACATAATGTTTTAAAATTATGTATATATCGTGTATAAACTTATACATGGTGTGTATAATCCTTATACATAACATATATAAACTTATACATAATGTACAAAAACTTTTTTCATAGTTTGTATAATCCTTATACATAGCATGTATAAACTTTTACACAGTCTTTATAATACTTATACATAGCGTGTGTATAAAGTTTGAATAAACTTGTACATAGAACGTATAATGCTTGTAAATAGTGTGTATAATGCTCATACCTAGAATATATAAACTTGTATATAGTGTGTATAAATCTTTTATAAATTTATACATCGTGAGTATAATGCTTGTACATAGCATCTCTAATAATTGTATAAACTTATACATAGTGTGTATAATGCTTTTCAAAGAATCACAAACTTGTACAAGTTCCTATAAAGCTTATCTATAGTGTTTACAAACACATACATAGTGTGTATAATGCTAATACATAGCATTTATAAACTCATATATAATATGTATAAACTTATATATTGCATGTATAAACTTATAAATAATGTGTATTATACTTGTACATAGTATGTACAAACTTGTACATAGTGTGTAAAATTCTTGTGCATAGCATTTACTAACTTATATAATTCATGTATAATACTTGTATATAGCATGTAATAATGTGTATAATACTTATACAAAACGTGTATATAGTATGTAAAATATTTATATATAGTGTGTATAAACTTATGCATAGTGTGTATAATTGTTATTTATAGTGTGTAAACTGCTTATATGTATCATGTATAAACATGTACATAGTGTGTATAATATTTGTATATTGTATGTAAGACTTATACATAGTGTGTATAAAACTTGTACATAATATTTATACATAGTGTATATAAACTTATACCTAATATATATAATATTTGTGCATAACGTGTATAAGCTTGTACAAACTGTATATATTATTTATAGATAGTGTGTATAAACTTCTACATAGTATACATAATACTTGTATAAACTTATACATAATGTGTATAATACTTTTATATAGCATGTATAATTCTTGTACACTGTGTATATAAACTTGTATATAATGTGTATAATACTTATACATAGCATGTATAATTCTTATACATTGCATGTATAAGGTTGTACATAGTGTGCAAAAATAATGTATATAGCATTTATAAACTTATACATAGCATGTATAAGCCTTATACATTGCATGTATAAACTTGCACATAGTGTGTGAAAATTATGTATATAGCATTTATAAACATATATATGGTGTGTATAATCCTTATACATAACGTGTATAAAATTTTACATAATGTGCATAAAGTTGTTCACAGTTTGTTTAATCCTTATACATAGCGTGTATAAACTTGTACATAGTCTGTATAATGATTATACATAACGTGTGTATAATATTTTAATAAACTTATACATAATATGAATAATGCTTATAACTAGTGTGTATTATGATTGTATCAAGAATGTATAAACTTGTATATAGTATATATAATACTTATATAAACTTGTATATAATGCGTATAATGCTTGAACATAATAGCTAAAATATTTATATAAACTTGTACAAAGGGTGTAGAATGCCTGTATATTACATGTATAAACTTTAAATAGTTTTTATAATGCTTATATATAGTGTTTATAAATATATACATAGTGTGTATAATGCTCGTACATAGCATGTATAAATTTATATATAGTGTATATAAACTTATATATTGCATGTATAAACTTATATATATTGTATATAATACTTATATATAGTATGTATAAACTTGTACATAGTGTGTAAAATGCTTATATAATTCATGTATAATGCTTATACATAGCATGTCTAAAGTTATACATAGTGTGTATAATAAGTTTTATATAACCATGTATATAACATGTATAATATTTATATATAGCGTGTATAATTCTTATTTATAGTGCATATAGTGTGTATAATTCAAGTACATAGCATGTTTAAACTTATACAAACCCTTTACATAGCGTGTATAATGCTTGTGTATAGCATGTATAAGCTTGTATATAGTGTGTATAAACTTATACATTGTGTGTATTAACTTATACATAGTGTGTATCATACTTATATATAGCATGTACAAACTTGTACATAGTGTGTAAAATGCTTGTACATAACTTGTATATGCTTGTATAGTTCATGTATAATGCTAGTACAAAATGTGTATAAACTTATATATAATATGTATAATACTTATACATACCATGTATATAGTGTGTATAATTCTTATATATAACATGTATAAACTTATTCATAATGTATATACTTCATATATATAGTATGTATAATACTTGTATATTGCATGTAAAATTTGTACATAGTGTGTATAAAACTTGTATAAAGTGTTTATAAGGCTTATACATAGTATGTACAAACTTATATATAATACGTATACTGATTGTACACATATAGTGTATATTATTTATAGATAGCATGCATAAACTTCTACATAGTATGTATAATGCTTCTATAAACTTATATGTAGTTTGTATAATACTTTTATATACCGTGTATAATGCTTGTATATAGCATGTACAATGCTTATATATAGCTTGTATAAACTTTTACATAGTGTATATAAACTTATTCAGAGAGTGTAATACTTCTAAATAATGTATATAAAGCTTGAACAAGTGTGATCAAATATGCATATACTATATATAATACTTATATATTAGTATAAAATTCTTGCATAAACTTATATATAATGTGTATAATTCATATATACAACGTGTACAATACTCATATATAGTATATACATAGATAACATGTATAAACCTATAAATAATGTGTAAAATGCTTATATATTGCATGCATATATTTGTATAAACTTGTATATAATATGTATAATACTTATATAAACTTGTATATAATGCGTATAATGCTTGAACATATCAGCTAAAATATTTATATAAACTTGTACAAAGGGTGTAGAATGCCTGTACATTACATGTACAAACTTGTACATAGTTTTTATAATGCTTATATATAGTGTTTATAAATATATACATAGTGTGTATAATGCTCGTACATAGCATGTATAAAGTTATACATAGTGTTATAACAAGTTTTAAATAACCATGTATATAACATGTATAATATTTATATATAGCGTGTATAATTCTTATTTATAGTGCATATAGTGTGTATAATGCATGTACATAACATGTTTAAACTTATACATACCCTATACATAGCGTGTATAATGCTTGTATATAGCATGTATAAGCTTGTATATAGTGTGTATAATCTTGTACATTGCGTGTATTAACTTATACATAGTGTGTATAATACTTATATATAGCATGTATAAACTTGTACATAGTGTGTAAAATGCTTGTACATAACTTGTATATGCTTGTATAGTTCATGTATAATGCTAGTACAAAATGTCTATAAACTTATATATAGTGTGTATAATACTTATACATACCATGTATATAGTGTGTATAATTCTTATATATAGCATGTATAAACTTATTCATAATGTATATACTTCTTATATATAGTATGTATAAAACTTGTATATTGCATGTAAAATTTATACATAGTGTGTATAAAACTTGTATAAAGTGTTTATAATGCTTATACATAGTATGTACAAACTTATATATAATACGTATATTGGTTGTACACATATAGTGTATATTATTTATAGATAGCATGCATAAACTTCTACATAGTATGTATAATGCTTCTATAAACTTATATGTAGTTTGTATAATACTTTTATATAGCGTGTATAATGCTTGTATATAGCATGTACAATGCTTATATATAGCTTATATAAACTTTTACATAGTGTATATAAACTTATTCAGACTATATAATACTTCTAAATAGTGTATATAAAGCTTGAACAAGTGTGATCAAATATGTATATACTATATATAATACTTATATATATCATTAAATATAGTGTAGAATGCTTGCATAAACTTATATATAATGTGTATAATTCATATATAAAACATGTACATTACTCGTATATAGCATATACATAGATTACATGTATAAACCTATAAATAATGTGTAAAATGCTTATATATTGCATGCACAAATTTATACATAATATATACAATATTTGTATAAACTTGTACATATTGTGTATAAAACTTATACATAGCATGTATAAAGCTTGTATATGTATAAACTTACACATAATGTGTAAAAATTATGTATATAACGTTTATTTAAATATACATAGTATGTATAAGCGTTATACATAGCATGTATAAACTTGTACATAGTGTGTAAAAATTATGTATATAGCGTGTATAAATGTATACATGGTGTGTATAATCCTTATACATAGCATGTATAAATTTTTACATAATGTGCAAAGACTTGTTCATAATTTGTATAATTCTTATACATAGCATGAATAAACTTGTTCATAGTCTGTATAATGCTTGTACATAGCATGTGTATAATCTTTGAATAAACTTGTACATAGTATGTATAATTCTTGTAAATAGTGAGTATAATGCTTGCATATAAAATGTCTAAACTAGTACATAGTGTCTATAATGATTGTATAAAGTTGTACATAGTATATATAATGCTTGTAGCTAGCATCTATAATACTTGTATAAACTTCTAAATAGTGTGTATAATGCTTGTACATAGTTTTTATAATGCTTATATATAGTGTTTACAAACATATACATAGTGTGTATAATAATTGTACATAGCATATATAAACTTATATATAGTGTGTATAAAATTGTACATTACGTTTATAAACTTGTATATAGTGTGTAAAATACTTGTACATAGCAGATATAAACTTGTACATAGTGTGTAAAATACTTGTACATAGCGTTTATAAACTTTATAATTCATGTATAATGCTTGTACTTAGTATGTATAAAGTTGTATATAATATATATAATACTTATACATTCCATATACATAGAGTGTATATTTCTTATATATAGCATGTATAAACTTATACATAGTGTGTATAATTATTATTTATAATATGTAAAATACTTTTATATATCATGTATAAACTTATACATAGTGTGTATAATATTTGTTTATTGCATGTAAAATTTGTACATATTATTTATAAAACTTATATATAGTATTTATAATATTTATACACAGTGTGTACAAACATATATATAATATGAATAATGCTTGTACGAAGCATTTATAAGCTTGTTCATAATGTGAATATTATTTACAGATAGCATGTATAAACTTCTACATAGTATGCATAATGCTTGTATAAACTTATACGTAGTGTGTATAATACTTTTATATAGCATGAATAATGCTCGTATATAGCATGTACAATGCGTATATATAGTGTATATAAATTTATTCAGAGTGTGTAATACTTATGAATAATATGTATAATGTTTATACATAGCGTGTATAAATTTATATATAGTGTGTATAATTCTTATTTATAATGTGTAAAATGCTTGTATATATCATGTATAAACCTATACATAGTGTGTATAATACTTGTATATTAAATGTTAAACCTGTACATAGTGTGATAAAAATTATACATAGAGTTTTTAATACTTATACATAGTGTGTACAAACTTATACATAATATGTATAATGCTTATACATAGAATTTATAAACTTGTAAATAGTATGTATAAACTTATTCAGAGTGTTTAATGCTTTTGAATAGTATATATAATGCTTGTACCTAAATTGTAGAAATTTGTACATAGTGTGTAAAATTATTGTATATAACATTGAATGTAGTATAGAATGCTTGTATGAACTTATATATAATATTTATAATTTATATATATAGTGTGTGCATTGCTCGTATATACCGTATACATAGTGTGTATAATGCTTGTACATAACATGTATAAATTTATACATAATATTTATAATGCTTATACATAACATGTATAAACTTGTACATAGCATGTACAATATTTGTATAAACTTATACATAGTGTGTATAATACTTGTACATAGCAATTATAAAGCTTGTAAAAAGCATGTAAAAACTTCCATATTGTATGGAAAAATTATGTATTTAGCGTGTATAAACTTAAACATGGTATATATAATCCTTATACATAGTATGTATAAACTTGTAAATAGTGTGTATATTATTTATAGATAGCATGCATAAACTTCAACATAGTATGCATAATACTTGTATAAAATTATATATAGTGTGTATAATACTTTTATATAACATGTATAATGTTTGCATATAGCATGTACAATAATTATTTATAGTTTGTATAAACTTTTACATAGTGTAAATAAACTTATTTAGAGTGTATAATACTTATGAATAATGTGTATAATGCTTATACATAGCATGTATAAATATATATATAGTGTGTATAATACTTATATATAACATTGAACGTAGTGTAGAATGCTTGTATAAACTTATATATAATATGTAAAATTAATGTATACAGTGTGTGCAATGCTCGTATGTAGCATGTACATAGTGTGTATAATGGTTGTAAATAATGTGTATAAACTTATACATAATGTGTATAATGCTTATATATAACATGTATAAACTTATACATAATATGAACAATATTTCTATAAACTTGTACATAGTGTGTATAATACTTGTACATAGCATGTACATTACTTATACATAACGTGTATAAACTTACACATAGTGTGTAAAAATTATGTATATAGCATTTATAAATTTATACATAGCATGTATAAACTTATACATAGCATGTATAAACTATTATAATTAATGTATAATACTTGTACATAGTATGTATAATACTTGTACATAGTGTGTATAATACTTATATATACCATGTATAAAGTGTGTATAATGCTTATGTATAAGGTGTATAAACTTATACATACTATGTATAACTCCTATTTTTAGTATGTAAAATTTCTTGCACATAACGTGTATAAACTTATACATAGTATATACAATACTTATATATTGCATGTAAAACTCATACATAGTGTGTATAAAACCTGTACATAGTATTTACTGTTCTTATACATAGTGTATAAACTTAAACATAATATATATAATACTTGTACATAGCGTGTATAAATTTTTACATAGTGTGTATATACTATTTTAGATAGCGTGAATAAACCTCTATATAATATTCATAATGCTTGTAAAAACTTATACGTAGTGTGTATAATACTTTTATACATTATGTATAATGATTGTATATAACATATATAATGCTTATATATAACTTGTATAAACTTGTACATAGTGTATATAAACTTATTCATAGTGTATAATACTTATGAATAGTGTATATAAGTCTTGTACATAGAATGAATAAATATGTATATAACGTATATAATACTTGTATATAGCATTGAATATAGTGTAAAATAATTGTATAAACTTATAAATAATATGTATTATTCATGTATACAGTATGTGCAATACTCGTATATAGCGTGTACATATTGTGTATAATGCTCGTATTTAATATGTATAAACTTATGCATAATATATATAATTCTTATACGTAGCATGTATAAACATGTACATAATATATACAATGTTTGTATTAACTTTTATATATTATGTATAATACATATACATAGCATGTATAATACTTATACATGGCATGTATAAACTTGCATATAATATGCAAAAATTATGTATATAGCATTTTTAAACTTATACATGGTTTGTATAATCCTTATACATAGCGTGTATAAACTTGTATATAATGTAAATAAAATGTTTCATAGTTTATATAATCCTTATACATACCGTGAATAGAGTTTTACATAGTTTATATAATACTTGTATATAGCGTGTGTATAATATTTGTACTAATATATAACATTACATGCAATATATGAGTATTGTAAATACTATGTATAAATTTATACATGATATGTACAAGCATTTTATACACAATAAATAAGAATTATATACACTATGAGTAAGTTTATACATATTATATATAAACATTTTACACACTATGTACATGGTATATATTAGTATTATACACACTATGTACATGTTTATACATGCTGAGTACAAGCATTATACATGAATTATATAAGTTTATATACATGATATATATAAGTATTATACACACTATGTACAAATTATACAAGCATTATAGATACTATGTACAAGTTTATACATTTTATGTTCAAGTATTATACACATTATTTACAAGAATTATACACACGCTATATAAAAGCATTATAAACACTACGTACAAGTTTATACATGCTATGTATGAGGATTATAAAAACTAAGAAAAAGTTTATGCACATTATGTACAACTTTATACACACTATGTATAATGATTATACACACCATGTATAAGTTTATACATACTATATACATAATTTTTACAACTATGTGTAAGTTTATACATGCTATGTATAAGGCTTATACATACTATGTAAAAATTTATAAACACTACATACATAAATTTTATATACTATGTACAAGTTTATACATGCTATGTATAAGAATTATATATGCTATGTACAAGTATTATACACACTATGTATAAGTTTATACAAATTTTGTACATGTTATGTACAAGTTAATATATGCTATGTATAAGAAGTTTAAACATGCTACATATAAGCATTTTACACACTATGTACAAGTTTTTATATGCTATGTACATGTTATTATACACAATTTGTACAAGTTTATAAATGTAATGTATAAGTTTATACACAATATAAAAAAGTTTATATATGTTATGTACAAGCATTATATACACTATATATATGTTTATAAATACTATATACATAATTTTTACAACTATGTGTAAGTTTATACATGCTATGTATAAGGCTTATACATAATATGTATAAATTTATAAACACTACATACATAAATTTTATATACTATGTACAAGTTTATACATGCTATGTACAATCATTATACACAATATGTACAAGTTCATACAAGTATTATAAATGCTCTGTACAAGCATTATACAAACTATGTATAAGTTTATAGAAGCATTATACACACTATGTAAAAGTTTATACATTGTATATACAATCATTATAAACACTACTTATAAGCATTATACACACTATATACAAGTTTATTCAAACATTATACATACGCTTTGTACAAGCATTATACAGACTATGTACATGTTTATACATGCTATGTATAAGGATTATATAAATTATGAATAAGTTTATGCACATTATGTATAAATTTATACATGCTATGTATAAAGATTATACACACCATGTATAAGTTTATACATGATATATGTATAGTTTTTATACACTATGTGCAAGTTTATACATGCTATACGTAAGGCTTATACATACTATGTATAAGTTAAAAAATGCTATATACATAAATTTTACACACTATGTGCAAGTTTATACACGCTATGTACAAGCATTATACAAGCTATGTACAAGTATTATACACATTATATATAAGTTTATACAAATATTATATATTTTGTGTACAAGTTTATATATGCTATGTATAAATATTATACACATTATCTATATATTTATAAATGTTATGTACAAGTATTATTCATACTATATAAGCACTATATACGAGCATTGCACACACTGTATACATAAATTGTATACCTTATATATAAGTTTAAACAAGCATTCTACACTACATTCAGTGCTATATATAAGATTTATAGACACTATTTACATATTTAAACATGCAATGTACAAGCATTATACACACTAATCATAAGTATTATACACTCTGAATAAGTTTATATACCCTATGTACAAGTTTATACAAGCTATATTTATGCATTGTACATGTTATATAAAATCATTATACACGCTATATAAAAATATTTTACACACTACATATAAATTTATACAAGCATTATATATACTATGTAGAAGCTTATACACGCTATCTTTAAATAATATACACATAATGTATAAGTTTATACACACTATATATAAGCATTATACATATTATGTATAAGTTTGTACACACCATGTATAAGCAATATAAATACTATGTACATATTTTATACACACTATGTTTAAGTTTTATGTGCAATATATAAGTATTATACACACTATTTACATGTTTATATATGATATATATAAGCATTTTACACACTATAAAAAAGAATTATATACACTATGTACAAGTTTATACACGCTATATATAAGCATTATACACACTATATAAAAAGTATGTATATATATTATACACACTATGTACAAGTTTATAAATGTTATGTACAAGCATTATACATGAATTATATAAGTTTATACATGCTATGTACAAGCATTTTACACAATATGTATAAGTTTGTACATACTATGTACAAGTATTATACACACTATGTACCAGTTTATACAAATAAAGTACAAGAATATATACATTATATATAAGTTTATACATGCTATGTATAAGCATTATACATACTATGTATATGTTTGTAAGCACTATATATAAGAATTATAAAAACTATATACAAGTTTGTACATGCTTTGTACAAGTATTCTACATGCTATGTACAAGTTTATACAATAATTATAAATGTTATGAACAAGCATTATACATATTATGTACAAGTTTATAAATTCTATGTACAAGCATTATACAAGTTTATACAAGCATTATACACATTATGTACAAGTTTATAAATTGTATGTACAAGCATTATACACACTATTTACAAGCATTATACATACTATGTACAAGTTTATTCAAACATTATATACATGGTATGTACAAGTTTTATACCGATTATGTACAAAATTTTACATGCAATGTATAAGGATTATAGAAACTATGAACATGTTTATGCACATTATATACAAATTTATACACGCTATGTATAAGGATTAAACACACCATGTATAAAGTTATACACGCTATATGCAACATTTTTACACACTATATGCAAGTTTATACATACTATGTATAAGGCTTACACATACTATGTATAAGTTTGTAAATGCTATATACTTAACTTTTACACACTATGTGCTAGTTTATACACGCTATGTACAAGCATTATACATGCTATGTATAAGTATTATACACATTATGTATAAGTTTATTCAAATATTATATATTATATATACAAGTTTATACAGGCTATGTATAAGAAATATAAATTTTATGTATAAGTTTATACACGTTATGTACAAATATTATAAATACTATATACACGTTATTTACGAGCATTACACATACTATATATATGAATTATACACTATATATATATATATATATATATATATATATATATATATACAAGCACTTTACACTACGTTCAATGCTATATACAAGTTTTATACACACTTTGTATATAATTATACACGCAATGTACAAGCATTACACACATTATTCATAAGTATTATACACTATGAATAAGTTTATTTACACTATGTACAAGTTTATACAAGCTATATATAAGCATTATACATGCTATATACAAGTATTATACACACTATTCATATGTATTATATACTCTGAATAAGTAAATATACACTATCTACAAGTTTATACAAGCTATATATAAGCATTGTATATGTTATATACAAGTTTTATACATGCTATATAAAAGTATTATACAACCTACATATAAGTTTATACAAGAATTATACATACTATGTAGAAGTTTATACACATTTTTTATAAATAATATTCATACTATGTATAAATTTATACATACTATGTACAAGCATTATACATATTATGTATATGTTTGTATACACTATGTATAAGCATTATAAATACTATATATAAGTTTTATACACACTATATATAAGTTTTACATGCAATATATAAGTATATTACACACTATGTATAAGTTTATATATGATATCTACAAGTATTTTAGACACTATAAATAAGAATAATACACACTATATATAACTTTATACATATTATATATAAGCATTATACATACTGTGTACATGATATGTATATGTGTTATACACACTATATATAAGTCTATACATGTTATATACAATCATTATAAATAAATTATAAAAGTTTATACACACTATATACAAGCATTTTACATAGTATGTACAAGTTTATACATGCTATGTACAAGTACTATACATACTCTATACAAGTTTATACACGTAATGTACAAGTTTATATACATAATATAAATGTTTATACATGCTATATACAAGAAATATACACACTATGTATATGTTTGTATACACTATATATAAATATTATAAAAACTACGTACAAGTTTGTACATACTATGTATAAGCATTATATACACTATGCTTAAGTTTATGCAAGTATTATAGATGCTATATACAAGCATTATACACACTATGTATAAGTTTATACAAGTATTATACATACTATGTATAAGTTTATACATTTTATGTACAAGTATTATACACACTATTTACAAGCATTATACACACTATATATAAGTTTATTCAAATATCATTCACACCTATGTATAAATATTATACATACTATGTAAAAGTTTATACATGATATGTATAAGGATTATAAAAACTATAAATAAGTTTATGCACATTATAAACAACTTTATACATGCTTTGAATAATGAATATAAACACCATGTATAAGTTTAAACATGGTATATATTTTATTTTTACATACTATATGCAAGTTTATACATGCTATGTATAAGGCTTATACATACTATGTATATGTTTATAAACGTTATATACATAATATTTACATACTATGTGCAAGTTTATGCATGCAATGTAGAAGCATTATACATGCTATATACAAGTATTATACATAATATATATAAGTTTTTACAAATATTGTACATTTTATGTATAAGTTTATACATATTATGCACCAGCATTATACACACTATGTACACACTATATACAAGCATTGCACACACTTTTTCTATGAATAATACATATTATATATAAGTTTATAAAATTATTCAACATTACATTTAATTCTATATATAAGTATTATACACCTTATCTATATATTTAAACACGTTATAAATAAGGATTATACACACTATGTACAAGTTTATACAAGAATTATACACACTATATACAAGTTTATACATTATATGTACAATCATTATACATACTATTTACAACAATTATACACACTATGTACAAGTTTATTCAAACATCATACACACACTATGTACAAGCATTACACATACTATGTAGAAGTTTATACATAGTATGTATAAGGATTATACAAATCATGAACAAGTTTATGCACATTATGTATAAGTTTATACATGTTATGTATAAGGATTATACATATCACATATAAATTTATACACATTATTTACATTATTTTTACACACTATGTGCAAGCTTATAGATGCTACGCATAAGCATTATACACAATATGTATAAGTTTATACACATTATGTACATGCATTATACACACTATATATATATATATATTATATATGAGTATTGCACACACTCTATACATGAATTATACACATTATATATAAATTTATATAAGTATTCTACACTACATTCAATACTATATATAAGTATTATACACACTACATAAATATTTGTACACACTATGTACAAGCATTGTACATACTATTCATAAGTATAATACACTCTGAATAGATTTATATACACTATATATAAGCTATATATATGCATTGTACATGCTATATACAAGCATTATACACGCTATATAAAAATATTACATACACTACGTATAAGTTTATACAAGCATTATAAATACTATATAAAAGTTTATACTTACAATCTATAAATAATATACACACTATGTATAAGTTTATACACGCGATGTACAAGTATTATATATATTACATATAAGTTTATACACACTATGTAATGTCATTATAAATACTATGTACAAGTTTTATACACACTATATATAACTTTATAAATGATATGTACAAGTATTTTACACCCTATAAATAAGAATTATACATACTATGTATAAGTTTATACATGCTATATATAAACATTATACATATAATATACATGGTATGTATAAGTATTATACACACTATGTATAAGTTTATACATGTTATGTACAAGCATTATAAATGAATTACACATGCATATATACACTATGTACAAGCCTTTTACACACTATAAACAAATTTATACATGCTATGTATATGTATTATACACACTATGTACAAATTTATACACGTAATGTACAAGTTTATACACACTATATACAAGTTTAAATATGCTATTTTCAAGCATTGTACATAATATGTATATGTTTGTAAACACTTTATATAAACATTATAAAAACTATTTACATGTTTGTACATGCTATGTATATATCTACACTCACTATGTACATATCTATACACCTATGAATAAGTATTATACATAATATGTATAATTTTATACATGTTATGTACCGCATTATACATGAATTATACAAGTTTATATACGCTATGTACAAACATTTTACACACAATATATAAGTTTGTACATGCTATGTACAAGTATTATACACACTATGTATAAGTTTATACATGAAATGTACATATTTGTACACATTATATATAAGTTTATTCATGCTATGTATAAGCATTATACACGGTATGTATATATTTGTATAAATTATATATCAGTTTTATAAAAATTATGTACAAGTTTGTACATGATATGTACAAACATTATACACACTATGTACAAGGTTATACAAGTATTGTAGATGCTATATACAAGCATTATACACACTATATACAAGTTTATACAAGCATTATAAATACTATAAACAAGCATTATACATACTATATATAAGTTTATACAAGCATTATAAATACTATGTATAAGTTTATACATGTTATATACATAATTTTTACACACTATGTGCAAGTTTATACATGTTATGTATAAGTCTGATACATACTATGCATAAGTTTAAAAATTCTATATACATAATTTTTACACACTATGTGCAAGTTTATACACGATATGTAAAAGTATTATACATGCTATGTACAAGTATTATACACACCATGTACAAGTTTATACAAATATTGTACATGTTATGAATAAGTTTATACATGTTATGTATAAGAATTATATATATTATGTATAAGTTTATACATATTATGTACAAGTATTATACACACTATGTACACGCTATATATGAGCATTGTACACACTATATACATAAATTATATATATTATATATAAGTTTATACAAGGATTTTACAATACGTTCAATGCTATATACAAGTAATATACATACTATATACATATTTATACACACGATGTACAAGTATTATACACATTATTCATAAGCATTATACACTCTTAATAAATTTATATACATTATATATAAGTTTGTACAAGGTATATTTAAGAATTGTACATGCTATATACAAGCACTATACACGTTATATCAAAGTATTATGCACACAACATATAAGTTTAAACAGGCATTATGTATACAATGTAAAAGTTTATACACTCTATTTATAAATAATATACATAAATTATACAAGTTTATACATGCTATATAAAAATATTATACATATTAAGTATAAGTTTGTACATAATATGTATAAGCTTTATAAACACTATGTATAAGTTTTATACACACTATGTATAAGTTTTACATGTAATATACAAGTATTATACACACTATGTATAAGTTTATACATTACATGTACAAGTATTTTACACACTATAAAAAAAATTATACACACTATGCATAAGTTTATTCACACTATATATAATCATTATAAACACTATGTATATGGTATGTATAAGTATTATACACACTATGTACAAGTTCTTACATGATATATACAAGAATTATATAAGATTATACATGCTATGTACAAGCATTTTGTACATTATGTATAAGTTTTTACATGCTATGTATAAGTATTATACATACTATGTACATATTTATACATACAATGTACAAATTTATACACACAATATACAAGTTTATACATTCTATGTTTATGTATTATACACACTATGTATATGTTTATAAATACTATATATAAGCATTATAAAAACTATGTACAAGTTTATACATGCCAAGTGCAAGTATTTTACACACTATGTATAAATTTATATAAGTATTATAGATGTTATGTACAAGCATTATACACATTATGTAACATTTTATATAAGCATTATATACACTATGTAAAAGTTTATTCAAATATTATACACATATTATAAATAAGTATTATACATACTATGTACAAATTTATACACCCTATGTATAAGGATTATACAAACTATGAACAAGTTTATGCACATTATGAACAGGTTTATACAAGTATTATAGATGCTAGGCACAAATATTATACACACTATGTATAAATTTATATAAGTATTATACATACTATATACAAGTTTATACTTTCTATGTACTAGCTTTATACATACTATTGATAAGGATTATACACACTATACATAAGTTTATTCAAACATAATACACACGTTATGTACAAGCATTATAAGGATTACAAAAACTATGAACAAGTTTAAGAACCTTATGAACAGGTTTATACATGCTATGTATAAGGATTACAAAAACTATGAACAAGTTTAAGCACCTTATGAACAGGTTTATACATGCTATGTATAAGAATTATAGATATAACATATATGTTTATTCACATTATATATATAATTTTTTCACACTATGTGCAAGTTTATAAATGCTATGTACAAGACTTATACATACTATGTATAAGCTTATAAATACTATATATATATATATATATATATATATATATATATATATATATATATATATATATATATATATATATATTTTACACACTATGTATAAGTTTATAGATGCTATGTATAAGCATTATACATGCTATATAGAAGTATTATATACATTATGTATAAGTTTATATAAACATTGTATATATTATGTATAAGTTTATACATATTATGCATAAGCATTATACACATTATATAAAATTTTATGACCATTATATACAAGCATTATATACTCAATGTACACACTATATACGAGAATTGCACATACTATATACATGAATTAAACACATTAAAGTCTATACAAGCCTTTTATACTATATTTAATGGTATATACAAGTATTATACACACCATGTATAAATTTATACATGTTATGTACAAGCATTATACACACTATTCATAAGTATCATACACTCTGAATAAGTTTATATATACTATGTATAAGTTTATACACGCTATGTATAAGCATTATAAATATTATCTATTAGTTTGTACACACTATGTAGAAGCATTATAAACACTATGAACAAATTTTAAAAACATTATATATAATTTTTACATGCAATATACACGTATTATACACTTTATGTACAAGTTTATACATAATATGTACAAGCATTTTACATACTATAAATAAGAATTTTACACACTATGTATAAGTTTTTATATACTATATATAAGCATTATACACACTATGTACATGGTATGTATAAGTATTATTCACATTATGTATAAGTTTATACATGCTATGTACAAGCATTATACATGAATTATACAAGTTTTTACATGCTATGTACAAGCATTTTACATACTATGTACAAGTTTGTACATACTATATATAAGTATTATTCGCATTATGTATAAGTTTATACACGCAATATATAAGTTTATACACACTATATACATATTTATAAATACTATATATAAGTTTTATACACACTATGTATATGTTTATAAATACTATATATAAGCATTATAAAAACTGTGTACAAGTTTGTAAATACTATATACAAGCATTATTCACTCTATGTATAATTTTATGCAAGTATTATAGATGCTATGTATAAGTTTTTTATACACACTATGTATAAGTTTATATAAGGATTATATACACTATGTACAAGCATTATATAGACTATGTATACGTTTATATATACTATGTATAAGGATTATACAAACTATTAACATGTTTATGCACATTATGTACAACTTTATACACGTTATGTATTAGGTTTATACACATCATGTATACGTTAATACGATATATATAAAATGTTTGTATATTATATGCAATTTTATACATGCTATGTATAAGGCTTATACATACTATGTATAAGTTTAAAAATGTTGTATACATATATTTTATACACTATGTACAAATTTATACACGCTATGTATAAATATTATACATACTATATATAAGTATTATACACACTTTATATAAGTTTATACACATATTGTATATGTTATGTACAAGATTACGCATGTGATGTATAAGCATTATACACATTAAGCATAAGTTTATACACGTTATGTACAAGTATTATATACACTATATATACGCTATATAGTAATGTTGCACATACTGTATACATAAATTATACACATTATATATAAGTTTATAAAAGCATTCTACACTACGTTCAATGATATATACAAGTATTATACACACTATGTACATATTTATACACTATCTACAGGAATTATACATACTATTCATAAGTTTTATACACTCTGAATAAGTTTTTATATACTATATACAAGTTTATACAAGCTATATATAAGCATTATGCATGTTATACACAAGTATGATACTTGCTATATAAAAGTAATATTTACACTACGTATATGTTTATACAAGTATTATGCATACTATGTAGAAGTTTATACACGTTATCTATAAATAATAAACACATTATGTACAAGTTTATACAGGCTATGCACAAGCTTTATATATATTATGTATAAATTTGTATGCACTATGTATAAGTGTTACAAATATTATGTACAAGTTTTATACACACTATATACAAGTTTTACATGTAATATACAAGTATTATACACACTATTTATATATTTATACATGATATGTACAAGCATTTTATACTCTATAAATAAGAATTATACACACTATGTATAAGTTTATACATGCTATATATAAGCATTAAAGACAATGTATATATGATATGTATAAGTATTTATATACACTATATATAAGTTTATACATACTATGTGCAAGCATTATTTATGAATTATACAAGTTTATACATGCTATGTACAAGTATTTTATATACTATGTATAAGTTTGTACATGCTATGTACAGGAATTATACACATTATGTACAAGTTTATACACATAATATATAAATTTATACACACTATATACAAGTTTATACATGCTATATATGTGCATTATAACCACTATGTATATGTTTGTAAACACTATATATAAGCAGTATAAAAACTATGTACAAGTTTGTACATGTTGTGTAAAAGCATTATACATACTATATATAAGTTTATATAAATATTGTACAAGTTATGTACAAGTTTATACATGTTATGTATAAGCATTATACATATTATGTATAAATTTATAAACATTATTTATAATTATTATACACACTATGTACACACTATGTACGAGCATTGCACACACTATATACATGATATATACACATTATATATAAGTTTATACAAGAATTCTACACTACGTTCATTGCTATATACAAGTATTATACACACCATGTATATATTTATACACGCTATGTACAAGTATTATACTTACTATTCATAAGTATTGTACACTCTGAATAAGTTTATATACACTACATACAACTTTATAAAAACTATATATAAGCATTATACATGCTACATAAAAGCGTTATACATGCTATATAAAAGTGTTATATATTATACGTATGAGTTTATACAAGTATTATACATACTATTTAAAAGTTTATACATGCTATCTATAAATAATATAAACATTATGTATAAGTTTATACATACTATGTACAAGCATTATACATATTCTGTATAAGTTTATACATACTATGTATGAGTATTATAAACACGATGTACAAGTTCTATACACACTTTGTACTAGTTTTACATGCAATATACATGTATTATACACATTATGTACAAGTTTATAAATGATATATACAAGCATTTTAATAACTATAAATAAGTTTATATACACTATATATAAGCATTATAAACACTATGTACAAGTTTATACAAGCTATGTACAAGCATTATACATAAATTATACAAGTTTATACATGCTATGTATAAGCGTTTTACACAAAATGTATAAGTTTGTACATGCTATGTACAAGTATTATACACACTATATATAAGTTTACACATGCTATGTATAAGTTTATACATGCTATGTACAAGTATTATACACACTCTGTATAAGTTTATACATGCTATGTACAAGCATTATACATAAATTATACAAGTTTATACATATTATGTATAAGCATTTTACACACTATGTATAAGTTTGTACATTCTATGTACAAGTATTATACACACTATGTATAAGTTTATACACACTATATAAAAATTTATACATGCTATGTGCACACATTATACACACTATGTATATATTTGTAAAAATTATAAATAAGCATTATAAAAACTATGTACAAGTTTATATATGCTTTGTACAAGCATTATACACACTACCTACAAGTTTATACAAGTATTATAGATGCTATGTACAAGCATTATACATATTATATATAAGTTTATACAAGCATTATACACACTATGTACAAGTTTATTCATTCTATGTACAAGCATTATACACACTATTTACAAGAATTTTACACACTATGTACAAGCTTATTCAAACATTACTCACACGCTATGTACAAGAATTATACATACTATGTATAAGTTTATATACACTATATATAAAGATTATACAAACTATGAATAATTTTATGCACATTATGTACAAGTTTATACACATTATGTGTAAGGAATATACAAACCATGTATAAGTTAATACACGCTATATACATAATTTTTACACACTATGTGTAATTATAGACATGCTATGTAAAAGGCTTATATGTACTAGGTATAAGTTTAAAAACATTTTATACTTAATTTTTACACACTATGTGCAAGTTTATACACTTTATATATTAATATTATACATGCTACGTAAAATTATTATACACACTTTACATAAGTTTATACAAATATTATACATGTTATGTACAAGTTTATACATGCTATGTATAAGCATCATACACAATATGCATAAGTTTATACACGTTATGTACAAGCATTATACGCACTATGTACATGCTGTATACGAGCGTTACACATATTGTGTACATGAATTATACACATTATATATAACTAAATAGTGTGTATACGCCTGCAGTGGTTTGGGGAAAGCTTCACTTTGATTGATAACCATTTTGACACAATCATTTAATATTTCTGGTCATACCAATCTCTACCTCCAAGTGATAATGATCCTCCTTATTGAAGTGTATCTGTGTTGTACCTTTTTTTAGTGTTGTTCACACCTCTTTTTGGTGTTATCAAACGAGAGAGAAGTATTTGTTATAGTTTGCTTATGCTTATGTTTCCTTGTGTTTTAATAGAATGCATTTCTTTTCTTTTCTTGTCTATTTAATTTTTTTTTATATTTTGTTTTCTTTAAAAAAACAAAAAAACAAAAAAACAAAAAAAAAAAAAAATAAAAAATGCCATTCAAACTTGCCTTTAACAAACATTATTTGACATCAGCAAAAAGGGGGAGATTGTTGCAATCCATGACCCCTAGTTTGAGCTTTTTATAATGATAAAAAATATCATCTAAATATTTATTCATTGAATATCCTTTGATTTCTTCTATTGTCTGTGAGTACTAATATTTCAAGAAGATCACAAATTACTCAGGATAACTGGAAGACTCAAGAATGGGTAGTGTAGGAGTGTGAGTCTGAAATAATATAATTTTCTATTTATTTTAATTTTGCTTTTCTTGAGTCTAGCAACAAAATGCATGTAAGTCTTAGCAATCATGCACACACACAGGGAGAGAGGGTTTTTAAAAGAAACAAAATGAAGATTTTTCTCTTTTAATTATACTATACAACTTCATATCGTATTATACGATCTGATATTATAAAATTATTTTCTCTGAACAGATCATACTGTACGAACCATATCATACTATACAATGTTTTACTAATTAAAAACCCTAGCCTCCAGATTAATTTAAGTAAGGTTATTAGCCATTCGTATTGTATGAAGCACTTCGTACTATATGATATTATTTGAATACTTACTTAAATTAACCCATAATTTGTGGAATAAATTAAGGACTAATCTCAAATTGGTCATCATACTGTACTAACCTTTTTGTACTATAGAATAAATAGAGGCTAATTTTGATAATCCTGTAGATCATCCTGGATGATTCCTTGATTTGGGCTCATCATACTGTATCAAGTTGATCAACCCGAATATCATCCTGTAAGAACAAAAGAGTAGAGGTTCATATTGTATGATGTTGTTTCGTACAATATGATTTAGTTTGAACTATTGATAAACCTTCGTACCAGGATGAAGGTTGTTATACATATCACAATGTACGATATCATATCGTATTCTATGATATAAATAGCTACTTTGAAAATCTTAGAGATTTTTTAGCCTGTTTTAAGTATCAAAATAGTAATGTTTTTAGGGAGTGATAGAAAGAGGGGAAAGTAATTAGAGAGGGAATCCTTGAGAGAGAGCACTAGAGAAGTTTTTAGGGTTTGAGAGAGGAAGGAGAGGGTGAGCTTGGTGAGGGAGAAGTATGTTTTTAGGGAGTGACAAAAAGAGGGGAAAGTAATTAGAGAGGGAATCTTTGAGAGAGAGCTATAGAGAAGTTTTTAGGGTTTGAGAGAGGAAGGAGAGGGTGAGCTTGGTAAGGGAGAAGTAGTGTGAAGGAGATCACACGGTTGCTTCATTCTTACTTCATCTTGTTCCTCCTGTGGCCCGAGAAGAACTTGTGGGAGGCTCTCTGAGGGAGAGATTCTTCTACATCCATGAACTTGAAGGTACTCTACCTTCTCTAGGAGGGAGAAAAATGAGAAGGTATGTTGCTGTTGCTAGGAGGGTGAGAAAAGAGCTTGCCACTCCGTCACTTCGAGTTGGTGAAATTAAGTATTGTGATGGCTTCTCTGCCTTGCCGAGGGGAAAAAAGGAGAACAATAATTTGTATTGAAATTCCATGAGCGGAGGATTCCAGGGGGTGGACGTAGGTCATGATTTGACTGAACCACTATAAAATTATGGTGTGCCTTTTTCTTATTGCTTTTTTATTTTTGCTTGCACTATATTTTCATTATATTTTCTTGGTGATAATTGTGGAAGAAAAAAAATTTCATTGTTGCATCCTAAATTCAATTAATTACTTTCACATTGGTTAAAGTTTTCTTGTTAAAATTTTATAAACATAAAAATAATAGAACTGTTGCTTATGATTTTAATTATTGCAAAAAAATTTTGCAATTCACCCCCTATTGGCGATCTAGTAATTTAATACGTATCATGTATAAACTTGTACATAGTGTGTATAATACTTGTATATTGCATATAAAACTTACACATAGTGTGTATAAAACTTGTATATAGTATTTATAATGCTTATACATAGTGTGTATAAACATATACATAATATGTATAATGCTTATCCAAAGCGTATATAAACTTGTACATAGTATGTATATTATTTATAGATAGCATGTATAAATTTCTACATGATATGTGTAATACTTGTATAAACTTATATGTAGTGTGTATAGTACTTTTATATATTATGTATAATACTTGTATAAAGCATGTACATTGCTTATATATGGCTTATATAAATTGATACATAGTGTATATAAACTTATTCAGTGTGTATAATACTTATGAATAATGTGAATAATGCTTATATATAATGTGTATAAATATTTACATAGTGTGTAAAATACCTGTAAATAGCATTGAACATAGTGTAGAATGCTTGTATAAACTTACATATAATATATATAATTCATGTATACAGTATGTGTAATGCTTGAATATAGCATGTTTATAGTGTGTATAATACGTGTACATAATATGTATAAACTTATATATAATGTGTATAATGCTTATACATAGCATGTATAAACTTATACATAAAATGCATAATATTTTTATAAACTTGTAAATATTTTGTATAATACCTTTACATAGCATGAATAATGCTTGTACATAACATGTATAAATTTATATATAGTGTACAAAAATTTTCTATATAGCATGTATAAACTTATACATCATGTACAAAAACTTATTCATAATTTATATAATCCTTATACATAGCGTGTATAAACTTGTACATAGTATGTATAATGCTTGTATATAGTATGTGTATAATGTTGGAATAAATTTGTACGTAGTATGTATAATGTTTGTTAATAATGTGTATAATGCATGTACATAAAATTTATAAACTTGTCTATAGTGTTTATAATGCTTGTATAAACTTATACAAAATGTGTATAATGTTTGTACATAGCTTGTATAATACTCTTACATACCATGTACAATCTTATACATAGTGTGTAAAATGCTTTTACAATTCATGTAAAATGCTTGTACGTAGTATGTATAAACTTGTACATAGTTTGTATAATACTTATACATACAATGTATATAGTGTGCATAATGCTTATATATAGCGTATCTAAACTTGTACATGGTGTGTATAATTCTTATTTATAGTGTGTAAAATGCTTGTACATATTATGTATAAACTTGTACATAGTGTGTATAAAACTCTTACATACTATTTATAATTCTTATACATAATGTGTACAAACTTATATATAATTTATATAATATTTATTCATATCGTGTATAAACTTGTACAGTGTGTATATCATTTATAGACAGCGTGCATAAACTTCTATATAGTATGCATAATGCTTGTGTAAACTTATGCTTAGTGTGTATAATACTTCTAAATAGCGTGTATAATATTTGTATATAGCATGTAAAATGCTTATATATAACTTGTATAAACTTATACATAGTGTATATAAACTTATTCAGAGTGTATAATACTTATGAATTGTTTATATAATGCTTGTATATAGCGTGTATAAATATGTACATAGTGTGTAAAATACTTGTATATGGCAATGAACGTAGTGTATAATGTTTGTATAAACTTGTATATAATGTATATAATTCATACATGAAGTATATATAATGCTCGTATATAGCGTGTATATATTATGTATAATGCATGTACATAACACTTATAAACTTATATATAATGTGTATAATGCTTATACATATCATATGTAAACTTGTACATAATATATAATATTTGTATAAACTTGTACATAGTGTATGTAATAATTATATATAAGATATATAATGCTTGTACATAATATGTATAAACTTGCACATAGTATGTAAAAATTATGTATGTAGCGTTTATAAACTTATATATAGCATGTATAAACTTGCATATAGTGTGTAAAAATTATGTATATATTATGTATAAACTTATTCTTGATGTATATAATACTTATACATAGCATGTATAAAGTTGTAGATAATGTAAAAAAACTTTTTTCATAGTTTGTATAATCCTTATACAAAGCATTTATAAACTTATACACAGTCTTTATAATGCTTGTTAATAGCGTATGCATAATGTTTGAATAAATTTATACATAGTATGTATAATACTTGTAAATAGTGTGTATAATGCTCGTACATAGAATGTATAAACTTATAAATAGTGTGTATAATTCTTGTATAAATTTGTAAATATTGTGTAAATGCCTGTACATAGCATCTATAATACTTCTATAAACTTGTACATTGTGTGTACAATTCTTGTACATAGCATGTACAAACTTATACATAGTTTTTATAATGCTTATAAATAATACTTACAAACATAAACATAGTGTGTATAATGCTTGTGTATAATATGTATAAACTTGTATATAGTGTGTATAAATATGTATATTACATGTATAAACTTGTACATAATGAGTATAATACTTTTATATATCATGTAGAAACTTATACATAGTGTGTAAAATGCTTGTACATAGCGTGAATAAACTTGTATAATTCATGTATAATACTTGTCAATAACATGTATAAACCTCTATATAGTGTGTATAATACTTATTCATATAATATACATAGTGTTTATATTGCTTATATATAGCTTGTATAAACTTATACATAGTGTGATTAATTCTTATTTATAGTCTGTAAAATGCTTGGACATATCGTGTATAATTTTGTATATAATGTGTATAATACTTGAATATTTTATATAAAACTTATACATAGTGTGTTTAAAACTTATACATATTATTTATAATACTTATATATTATGTGTATAAACTTATATATAATATGTATAATGCTTGTACGTAGCGTGTATAAACATGTACATAGTGTGTATATTATTTAGAGATAGCGTGTATAATCTTCTACATAGTATGCCTAATGCTTGTATAAACTTATACGTAGTATGTATAACATTTTTATATATCATGTATATTGCTTGTATATAGCATGTATAATGCTTATATATAGCTTGTATAAATTTGTACGTAGTATATATAAACATATTTAGAGTGTATAATACTTATGAATAATTTGTGTAATGCTTGTACATTGTGTGTATAATTATATACACACTTACATATTTATAGTGTATAATACTTATGAATAATTTATGTAATGCTTGTACATTGTGTGTATAATTATATACACATTGTGTATAATACTTGTATATAGCATTGAATGTAGTGTAGATTACTTGTATAAACTTATATATAATGTGTATAATTCATGTATACAGCGTGTGCAATGCTCTTATATAGTATGTACATAGAGTGTATAATGCTTGTACATAACATGTATAAACTTATAAATAATGTGTATAATGCTTATACATAGTATATATAAACTTGTACATAATATGTATATATATATATATATATATATATATATATATATATATATATATATATATATATATATATATATATATATATATATATATATACGCATAGATATAGTTTGTACAATTCTTATTTAATGTGTATAAAATGCTTGTATATATCGTGTATAAACTTGTACATATTATATATATTATTTGTATATTGTATGTAAAACTTGTACATAATGTGTATAAAACTTATACAAAGTGTTTATAATGCTTATAAATAATGTGTACAAACCTATACATAATATGTATAATACTTGTTCATAGCATTTATAAACTTGTACATGGTGTGTATATTATTTATAGATAGTGTGTATAAACTTTTACATAGTATGTATTAGACTTGTATAAACTTATACATAGTGCGTAGAATACATTTATATAGCATGTATAATGCTTGTTTATAGCATGTATAATTCTTATATATAGCTTGTATAAACCTGTTCATAGTGTATATAAATATTTTCAGAGTGTATATGACTTATGAATAATATGTATAATTCTTATACATTGCATGTATAAATATGTACATAGTATGTATAATACTTATATATATAACATTTAACGTAGTGTAGACTTCTTGTATAAATTAATATATAATGTGTAAAATTTATGTATATAGTGCGTGAAATGCTCGTATATAGCATGTTTAAGTTTATACATTGAACCTTTTGTACAAGTTTATACACGCAATCTATAGGGATTATACATACCATGTATAAGTTTATATACGCTATATACATAATTTTTAAACACTATGTGCAAGTTTATATAAGCTATGTATAAGGTTAATACATACTATGTATAAGTTTATAAATACTATATACATAATTTTTGCACATTATGCTTAAGTTTATACACGATATGTACAAGCATTATACATGCTTTTTATAAGTATTATACATAATATGTGCAAGTTTATATAAATATTCTACATGTTATGTACAAGTTTTATATATGCTATGTATAAGCATTATACACATTACGTATGAGTTTATACACATTATGTACAAGCATCATATATATTATGTTTAAGTTTATACATTATGTGTAAAAATTTTAAACACTATGTATAGGTTTTATAAATACTATATATAAATTTTATATGTAATATATATGTATTATACACACTATGTATAAGTTTATACATGATATGTACAAGCATTTTACATACTATAAATAAGAATTATACACACTATAGATAAGTTTATACACCTTATATATAAGCATTATATACACTTTGTACATGGTATGTATAAGTATTACATGTACTATGTACAAGTTTATACATGCTATGTACAAGCATTATACTTTAGTTATATAAATTTTTAAATGGTATGTACAAGCATTTTACACACTACGTATAAGTTTGTACATGTTATGTACAAATATTATACACACTATGTATAAGTTTATACACACAATGTATAAGTTTATACACACTATATAAAAGTTTATATATGCTATGTACAAGAATTATACACACTATGTATATATTTGTAAACACTATATATAAGCATTATAAAAACTATATACAAATTTGTACATGCTATGTACAAGCATTTTACATACTATGCACAAAATTATACAAGTATTATAGATTTTATGTACAAGATTTATACACACTATATACAATTTTTTACAATTATTATACATATAATGTACAAATTTATACATTATATGTACAAGCATTATAAATACTATTTACAAGCATTATACACACTATGTATAAGTTTATTCAAAAATTATACACACGCTATGTATAAGTATTATACATACTATGTATAATTTTATACACATTATTTATAATGATTATATAAACTATGAACAAGTTTATGCATATTATGTACAAGTTTATACACGCTATATATAAGGATTATACACATCATGTATAAGTTTATAAACTCTATATACATAATTTTTACATACTATGTGCACGTTTATACATGCTATGTATTGTTTTGATTGAAAAATATAAGTTTTGAAAAAGATTAATTTTCTTTGGAAAAGATTTCATTTCTGGAATTTTAGTTTTAAAATTGAATACACATTAGGAATGATATATCATCTCAAACTGAGAGAATATCATTCACTAATTGGTTCAAATTTTAAAACTTTAAATTTATCCAAATTATCGTACTCAAACTCAAGGAGTGAATCATATTTGACCCCAAAGGATCAAAATAGAATTTAATCGAGTGTTTAATTATGCTAATATGGATTAGAGATAATTAATTTCTTAATCAAAACCACAATAATAATTGATATATCTCTCTGAAGAAAGAAGATATTAATCATTATCGATAGTCTGAAAATGACGATAATGATCATTGGGTTTAATTTTACCAAAGAGAATTAATTGAGGTTTTGAAAAATTGATTTTGAAAATTAGGTCTGGGTTTCTAGGATGGTACCACTGAGGGCGTACTCCACAACTAGAAGATCTAATCCTAAGTAGAGAAAGCACGATGACTCACATATGTCCTTAAGGAAGAGAAAACTGGATGATCTTATGGGAAGAAAGCATTGCTTCCCATAAAAGATTAGATCTGGAGTTTGAAACTAAGATGGTGCCATAGAGGGTGTACTTCACCACTATAAGATCTAATCCTAAGGAGAAAAAGCACGATGACTCACATGTGTCCTTAAGGAAGAGAAAATTGGATGATCTTATGGGAAGGAAGCATTGCTTCCACGAAAGATCAGATCAAGATTTAAAATTTAGGATGGTGCCTTAAAGGGCGTACTCCATCACTAAAGGATGATCTTGTGGAGAGGAAACTTGCTCTATACAAAGAACTGGTTATGGATGATCATTTGTGGAGGAAACTTGCTCCACATAGAGGATCAAGTTTGGAATGATCGTATGTAGAGGAAACTTGCTCTACATAGTGGATCGAGTCTGGAATGATCTTATATGGAGGAAACTTGCTCCATATAGAGGATCAGGTCTGGAATGATCGTATGTAGAGGAAACTTGCTCTATACAGAGCATTGAGTCTGGAATGATCATATGTAAAGGAAACTTGCTCTATACAGAGGATCGAGTCTGGATTTATCATATATGGAGGAAACTTGCTCCATTTATATGAGTTTTATACACACTATGTATAAGTTTTAGATGCAATATACAAGTATTATATACACTATGTACAAGTTTATACATGATATATACAAATATTTTATACACTATAAATAAGAATTATACACATCATGTATAAGTTTAAACACGTTATATATAAGCGTTATGCACACTATAAATATGGTATGCATAAGTATTATACAAACTATGTATAAATTTATACATAATATGTACAAATATTATACATGAATTGTAAAAGCATTTTACACACTTTGTATAATTTTGTACATGGTATGTAAGAGTATTATCCACATTATATACAAGTTTATACACATAACGTACAAGTTTATACAAAATATATATAAGTTTATACATGCTATATACAAGCATTATACACACTATGTATATGTTTGTGAACACTATATATAAGCATTACAAAAACTATTTATAAGTTTGTACATGCTATTTACAAGCATTATACACACTATGTATAAGTTTATATAAGTATTATATATGCTAAGTACATGTATTATACACATTTTGTACAAGTTTATACAAGCATTATAAACACATGTACAAGTTCATACATTATATGTACAAGAATTATACACATTATACACACTAAGTATAAAATTTATTCAAACATTATACACACGCTATATAAAAGCATTATACAGACTTTGTATAAGTCTATACACGCTATGTATAAGGATTATATAAATTATGAACAAGTTTATGTATATTATGTACAAGTTTATATACGTTATGTATAAGGATTATACACACCATGTATATGTTTATACATGCTATATACATAATTTTTGCACACTATGTATAACTTTGTACACGTTATGTACAAGCATAATTCATGCTATGTACAGGTATTATACACACTATGTACAAGTTTATAAAAATATTATGCATGTTATGTACAAATTTATACATGCTATGTATAAGCATTATACACATTATATATAAGTTTATACATATTATGTACACGTATTATACACACTATATACATGCTATATACGACTATTGCACACATTGTATATAAAAATTATATATATTATATATATAAGTTTATACAAGCATTCTACATTACATTAAATGATATTACAAATATTATACACACTATGTACATATTTATATATATTATATAAAAGCATTATACACACAATTCATAAGTATTATACACTCTGAATAAGTTTATATACGCTATGTACCAGTTTATATAAGTCATATATAAGCATTATATATGCTATATGCAAGCATTATATATGCTATATAAAAGTAATATACATACTACATATAAGTTTAAACAAGTATTATGCATACTATGTAGAAGTTTATACATACTATCTATAAATAATATGCATACTATGTACAAGTTTTTATACACTTTATATAAGCGTTATACATATTATGTATAAGTTTATACATAATATATCTAGGCACTATAAATACTATATACAAGTTTTACATGCAATATATAAGTATTATACACATAATGTATAAATTTAAGCATAGTATGTATAAGCCTTATACATAGCATGTATAAAATTGCACATAGTGTGTAAAAATTATATCTATATCGTGTATTAACATATACATGATGTGTATAATCCTTATACATAACATGTATAAAATTGTACATAATGTGCATAAACATGTTAATAATTTGTATAATCCTTATATATTGCTTGTATGAACTTATACATAGTGAATATATTGTTTGTATATAGCGTTTGTATAATATTTGTACATAGAATGCATAAACTTATACATAGTGTGTATAATGCTTATATAAACTTATACATTGTGTGTATAATAAACTTATACAAAACATCTATAATACTTGCATAAACTTATATATATAGTGAATAATGCTTGTATATAGTATTAATAAACATGTATATAGTATGGATAAACTTGTATATTGCGTGTATAAACTTATACATAAGGTGTATAATACTTGTATATAGCATGTACAAACTTGTACATAGTATGTAAAATGCTTGTACATAGCATGTAAAAACTTATACAAAATTCTTGTATAATGCTTGTATATTGTATGTATAAACTTATACATAGTGTGTATAATACTTATACATACAATGTACATAGTGTGTATAATGCTTATATATAGTGTGTATAAACTTATACATAGTGTGTATAATTCTTATTTATAGTATGTAAAATTCTTATATATATCGTGTATAAACTTTTATAAAAAGTGTATAATACGTGTATATTGCATGTAAAAATTATATATAGTGTATTTAAATCTTATACATAGTGTTTATAATGCTTCTACATAGTGTGTATAAACTAATACATAATGTTTATAATACTTATACATAACATGTATAAACTTATTCAGAGTGTATAATACTTATAAATAGTGTGTATAATGCTTGTATATAGCGTGTATAAATTTATACATAATGTGTATAATACTTGTATATATCATTAAACCTAGTATAAAAGGCTTGTATAGACTTTAATATGTATAATTCATTTATATAGTATGTGTAATTCTCGTATATAGCATGTACAAAGAGTGCATAATGCTTGTAAATAATATGCATAAACTTATATATAATGTGTAAAATGCTTATACATAATATGTATAAACTTGTACATAACATGTACAATATTTATATAAACTTATACATAGTGTGAATAATACTTGTACATAGCATATATAATACTTGTACATAGCATCTATGAACTTATACATAGTGTGTAAAAATTATGTATATAATATGAATAAATATATACATTGTGTCTATATTTCTTATACATAACATGTATAAAACATGTTCATAAGGTGCTTAAACTTGTTTATAGTTTTTATAATACTTAAAAATAGTGTGTAAAAACTTGTACATCGTCTGTATAATGCTTGTACATAATATATGTATTATATTTGAATAAACCTATACATAGTGTGTATAATCCTTGTAAGTAGTATATATAATGCCAGTACATAGAATGTATAAACTTTTAAATAGTATGTATAATGCTTGTATAAACTTGTACATAGTGTGTATACTATTTGTGCATAGCGTCTATAATACTTGTATAAACTTATATATAGTGTGTATAATTCTTGTACATAACATGTACAAACTTGTACTTAATTTTTATAATACTTATATATAGTATGTACAAATATATACATAGAGTGTATAATGCTTATACATGGCATGTATAAACTTGTATATAGTATGTATAAACTTGTATATTGCGTGTATAAGCTTGTACATAGTTTGAATAATACTTATATATAGCATGTAAAAACTTGTATATATTGTATAAAACTGCTTGTACATAGAATGTATAAATATGTATAATTCATATATAATGCTTGTACATAGCATGTATAAACTTATACATATATAGTGTGTCTAATACTTATAAATACCATGTATATAGTGTGCATAATGCTTATATATAGCGAGTATAAACTTATAAATAGTGTGTTTAATTCTTATTTATAGTGTGTAAAATGCTTGTATTTGTAGTGTATAAACTTGTACATAGTGTGTATAATACATGTATTTTGCATGTAAAACTTCTACATAGTGTGTATAAAACTTGTATATTCTTTTATAATGCTTATACATAGTGTGTATAAACTTATACATAATATGTATAATGCTTGTACATAGCGTGTTTAAATTTGTACATAATATGTATAGATAGCATGTACAAACTTGTACATAGTGTGTAAAAATTATGTATACATTATTTATAAACTTATACATAGTATGTATAAGCCTTATACATAGCATAAACTTATTCATAGTTTTTATAATCCTTATATATAGCATTTATAAACTTATACATAATGTGCATAAATTTATTCATAGTTTGTAAACTTCTTATACATAGCATGTATAAACTTGTATATAGTATGTATAATGCATATACATAGCATATGTACAATCTTTGAATAAACTTATATATAGTATATATAATGCTTATAAAAATTGTGTATAATGCTTGTACATAGAATTTATAAACTTGTAAATAGTGCGTATAATGTTTATATAAACTTGTATATAGTATGTATAATGCTTGTACCAATCATCTATAATACATGTATAAATTTATACAAATCATATATAATGCTTATAAATGGTTTGTATAAACTTGTACATTATTTTTTTAATGCTTTTATATATTTCTTGCAAATATATACAGAGTGTGTATCATATTTGTAAATAGGATGTATAAACTTATATATAGTGTGTATAAACTTATACATTACATATATAAACTTGTACATAGTGTGAATAATATTTATACATAGTGTATAATACTTATTCAAGGTATTAATAGTGTATATAAACTTATTCAGAGTGTATAATACTTATGAATAATATGTATAATGCTAATACATAGCATGTATAAATATATAAATAGTATTTGTAATACTTGTATATAGTATTGAATGTTGTGTAGAATGCTTATTTAAACTTATATATAATGTGTATAATTCATCTATACAGTGTGAGCAATGCTCATATATAGCATATACATAGTATATATAATGCTTATAAATAACGTGTAAAAACTTAAACATAATATATAAGATTCTTATACATAGCATGTACAAACTTGTACATAACATGTAAAATATTTGTATTAACATGTACATAGTGTGTATAATACTTTTATATAGCATGTATAATGCTTGTACATAATGTGTATAAACTTGCACATAGTGTGTAAAAATTATGTATATAACGTTTATAAACATATATATAGTGTGACAAAATTATCTATATAGATAGATAAACTTGTACATAATGTGCATAAACTTATTCATAGTTTGTATAATTCTTATACATAGTATGTATAAACTTGTACATAGTCTGTATAATAATTGTACATAGCATGTGTATAATATTTAAATAAACTTGTACATAATGTATATAATGCTTATATAAAATTATACATAATGTATATAATGCTTGTACATAGCATCTATAATACTTTTATAAACTTACATATAGTGTGTATAATGCTTGCACATGGCATGTATAAACTTGTACTTAGTTTTTATAATGCTTATATATAGTGTTTACAAACATATACTTAGTATGTATAATGCTTATATATAGCATGTTAAAACTTGTATATAGTGTATATAAACTTGTACATTGCATGTATAAATTTGTATATAGTGTGTATAATACTTGTACATAGCATATAATAAATTATACCTATTGTGCAAAATATTTGTACATAGCATGTATAATCTTGTATAATTCATATATAATGCTTGTATATAGCACGTATGAACTTGTATATAGTGTGTATAATACTTATACATATCGTACACATAGTGTGTATAATGCTTATATATAGCATATATAAACGTATACATAATGTGTATAATTCTTTTTTATACTGTGTAAAAGGCTTGTATATATCATGTATAAACTTATACATAGTTTGTATAATACTTGTATATTGCATGTAAAACTTGTACATAGTATGTATAAAACTTGTACATAGTATTTATAATGCATATACATATTGTGTACAAACTTATACTTAATATGTATAATATTTTTACATAGCATGAATAAACTTATACAATTTGTGTATATTATTTATAAATAGCGTGTATAAATAATTACATAGTATACATAATACTTATTTAAACTTATACGTAGTGTGTATAATAATTTGATATAACGTGTATAGTGCTTGTATATAGTATGTAAAATTCTTATATATAGCTTGTACATAGTGTATATAAATTTGTTCAGAATATATAATGCTTATGAATAGTATATATAATGCATGTACATTATGTGTATAAATATGTATATAGTGTGTATAATACATGAATATAGCATTAAACATAGTGTAGAATGCTTGTATAAACTTATATATAATATATATAACTCATGTATATAGTGCGTGCAATGCTCTTATATAGCATGTACATAGTGTGTATAACACTTATACATAACGTGTATAAACTTATACATAATATGTATAATTCTTATACATAACATATATAAACTTGTTCATAACATGAACAATGTTTATATAAAATTGTGCATAGTGTGTATAATACTTGTACATAGCAAGTATAATGCTTGTGCATAGCGTGTATAAACTTGCACATATTGTGTAAAAATTGTGTGTATAGAATTTATAAACATATACATAATATATATCAGCCGTATAGATAACATATATAAACTCGCACATAGTGTGTAAAAGTTATATATATAACATGTATAAACTTATAGTTGGTGTGTATAATGCTTGTACATAGTATCTATAATACTTGTATAAACTTGTACATAGTATTTATAATGCTTGTATAAACTTGTATATAGTGTGTATAATGCTTGTACGTAGTATTTATAATGCTTGTATAAACTTGTATATAATGTGTATAATGCTTGTACATAACATCTATAATACTTATATAAACTTGTACATAGTGTGTATAATGCTTGTATATATCATGTATAAACTTGTACATAGTTTTTATAATACTTATATATAGTGTTTATAAACATATACATAGCATGTATAATGCTTATACATAGCATGAATAAACTTGTATATAGTGTGTATAAACATGTGCATTTCGTGTATAAACTTGTACATAGTGTGTATAATACTTGTACATAGCATGTACAAACTTATATATTGTGTGTAAACTGCTTGTACAGAGCATATATAAACTTGTATAATTCATGTATAATGCTTATACATACCGTGTATTAACTTATACATAGTGTGTATAATACTTATACATACCATGTACAAAGTGTGTATAATGTATATATAGCATGTATAAACTTATGTATTGTGTGTATAATTCTTATTTATTGTATGAAAAATAGTTGTACATATCGTGTATAAACTTATATATGATGTGTATATTATTTATAGTTAGTGTGTATAAACTTTTATATAGTACGCATAATACTTGTATAAACTTATACGTAGTGTGTGTAAAACTTTTCTATAGCTTGTATAATACTTGCATATAACATATAACAATACTTATATATAGCTTGTATAAACTTATATATAGTGTATAAAAAATTCTTCAGAGTATATAATGCTAATGAATATTTTATATAATGCTAGTACATAGGTGTATAGATATGTACATAGTGAGTATAGATATGTACATAATATGTAGAAACATGTTAATAGTTTTTATAAGGCTTATAGAGTGTTTATAAATATATACATTGTGTGTAAAATGCTTGTACATAGCATGTTTAAACTTGTATATAGTATGTATAAATTTGTACATTATATGTATAAACTTATACATAGTGTGTATAATACTTGTACATAGCATGTATAAATTTATACATAGTATATAAAATGCTTGTACATAGTATATATAAACTTATATAATTCATGTATAATGCTTATACATAGCATGTATAAACTTGTATATTGTGTGTATAATACTTATATATACCATGTATATTGTGTGTAAAATGTTTATATATAACATGAATAAACTTATACATATTATATATAATTCTTATTTATAGGGTGTAAAATGCTTGTACATATCGTGTATAAACTTGTATATAGTGTGTATAAAACTTGTACATAGTATTTATAACGATAATACATAGTGTATATAAATTTATACATAATATGTATAATATTTTTACATAACGTGTATAAACTTATACAGAGTGTGTATATTATTTAAACATAGCATGTATAAACTTCTACATAGTATGCATAATGCTTGTATAAACTTATATGTAGTGTATATAATATTTTTATATAGCGTGTATAATACTTGTATATAGCATGTACAATGCATATATATAGCTTGTATAAACTTGTATATAGTGTATATAAATCTATTAAGAGTGTATAATACTTAAGAATAATGTGTGTAATGCTTGTACATAGCATGTATAAATATTTATGTAGTGTGTATAATACTTATATATAGTATTAAACATAGTGTAGAATATTTATATAAATTTATATATAATGTGTATAATTCATGTATAGAGTGTGTGCAGTACTCATATATAGTGTGTATATAGTGTGCATAATGTATGTAAATAACGTAGATAAACTTATACACATTGTGTAGAATGCTTATACGTAGCATGTATAAACTTACACATAGTGTGTAAAAATAAAGTATATAACATGTATAAACTTATATATGATCTGTATAATGCTTATACATAGCGTGTATAAACTTATACATAATATGCATAAACTTATTCATTTTTTGTATAATCCATATACATAGCGTGTATAAACTTATACATTATCTGTATAATGCTTGTACATAGCGTGAGTATGATGTTTGAATAAACTTGTATATAGTGTGTATAATACTTGTAAATAGTATGTATAATGATTGTACATATAATATATAAACTTGTATATATTGTGTATAATTCTTGTATGTATAAACTTGTACGTAGTGTGTATAATCCTTATATATAGCGTGTATAAATATATAGATAGTGTGTATAATACTTATATATAGAATTGAACGTAATGTAGAATATTTTTATAAACTTATAAATAATATGCTTAATTCATATATACAGTGTGTGCAATGCTCGTATATAGTGTGTACATAATATGTATAATGCTTGTGCATAAAATGTATAAACTTATACATAACATGTATAATGTTTATAAAAACTTATACACAGTGCGTATAAAACTTGTATATAGCATGTAAAATGCTTGCACATTGCGTGCATAAACTTGCACATAGTATATAAATATTATGTATATAATATTTATAAACTTATACATAATGTGTATAGGCCTTATACATAGCATATATAAATTTTTATATAGTGTGTAAAAATAATGTATATACCATGTATAAACTTATACATTGTGTTTATAACTATTATTAATAGCATGTATAAATTTATTTATAATGTGCATAAACTTATTTATAGTTTGTATAATCCTTATACATTGCGTGTATAAACTTGTACATAGTCTGTATAATATTTATACATAGCGTGTGTATGATGTTTAAAAAAAGTTGTATATAGTGTCTATAATGCTTGTAAATAGTGTGTATAATACTTATACATAAAATATATAAACTTGTACAAAGTGTGTATAATGCTTGTATAAACTTATACATAGTGTGTATAATCCTTGTACATAGCATCATAATACTTGCATAAACTTAAGCATAGTGTATATAATGCTTATACATAGCATGTATAACCTTATACGTAGTTTTTATAATGCTTATATATAGTGTTTACAAACATATACATAGTGTGTATATTTCTTGTACATAGCATGTATAAACTTTTATATTTTGTGTGTAAACTAATATATTACGTGTGTAAACTTGTACATAGTGTGTATAGTACTTGTACATAGCATGTATAAACTGATACATACTGTATAAAATTCTTGTATATAATGTGTATGAACTTATATAATTTATGTATAATTCTTATATATAGCATGTATAAACTTATACATAATATGTATAACACTTATACATATCATGTACACAACGTGTCTAATGCTTATATATAGCTTGTATAAAGTTATACATAGTGTTTATAATTCTTATAGATATAGTGTATAAACTTATACATAGTATGCATAAAACTTATATATTGCATGTAAAACTTGTATATAGTGTGTATAAAACTTATACATAGTGTTTGTAATGCTTATACATAGTGTGTATAAATATATATATATAATATGTATAATGCTTGTACATAGCATGTATAAACATATACATAGTGTGTACTTTATTTATATATAGTGTGTATAAACTTCTACATAATATGCATAATTCTTAAATAAACTTATATGTAGTGTGTATAATATTTTTATATATCATTTATAAAGCTTGTATATAGCATATACAATACTTATATATAGCTTGAATAAACTTGTAGATAGTGTATATAAACTTATTCAGAATATATAATACATATAAATAGTGTGTATAATGCTTGTACATAGTATGTATAAATATGTACATAGTGTGTATAATACTTATATATAACATTTAATGTAGTGTAAAATATTTTTATAAACTTATATATAATGTGTATTATTCATGTATACAATATGTACAATGTTCATATATAGCGTGTATATAGTGTGTATAATACTTTTACATAACATGTATAAACTTATACATAATGTTATAATGCTTATACATAGCATGTATATACTTATATATAACATGTACATTATTTATATAAACTTATATAAAATGTATAATATTTATACATAGCATGTATAATACTTATATAGAGTATGTATGAACTTGCACATAGTGTGTAAAAATTATGTATATATCATTTATAAACTTACACACGGTATGTATAGACCATATATATAGCAAGTATAAACTTGCATATAATGTATAAAAATTTTATATATAGCATATATAAACTTGTAGATGGTGTATATAATCCTTATACGTAGGGTGTATAAACTTGTACATAATGCACATAAACTTGTTCATAGTTTATGTAATCCTTATACATAGCTTGTATAAACTTATACATAGTCTGTATAATGCTTCTATATAGCGTATGTATAATGTTTGAATAAACTTGTACATAGTGTGTATAATGCTTGTAAATAGTATGTATAATGTTTGTACATAAAATGTATAAACTTATATATAGTGTGTATATTTCTTATATAAACTCGTACATAGTGTATAAAATGATTGTACATAGCATCTATAATACTTGTACATAGTATGTATAATGCTTGTACATAGCATGTACAAACTTATACAAAGTTTTTATAATACTTATTTATAATATTTATAAATATATACATAGTGTGTATAATTTTTGTATATAAAATGTATAAACTTATATATAGTGTGTATAAACATGTACATTATGTGTATAAACTGATTTCATAGTATATATATATTTATATATAGCATGTATAAACTTGTATATGTTGTATAAAATTCTTTTACATATCGTGTATAAACTTGTATAATTTATGTATAATACTTGTACATAACATGTATAAACTTGTATGTATTGTGTATAATACTTATTTATACCATATACTTAGTGTGTATAATGCTTATGTATAGCATGTATAAACATATACATAGTGTGTATAATTCTTAATTATAGTGTGTAAAATGCTTGTACCTATAGTGTAAAAACTTGAACATACTGTGTATAATACTTGTATATTGCGTGTCAAATTTATACATAGTGTGTATAAAACTTGTACATAGTGTAAAAAAACTTATATATAATATGTATTATAATTGTACATAGCGTGTATAAACTTGTATATAGTGTTTATATTATTTATAGATAGCGTGTATAAATTTTTACATAATATGCTTAATGCTTGTATAAACTTATACATATAGTGTATAATACTTTTATATATCGAATATAATGCATTTATATAGCATGTACAATGCTTATATATAACTTGTATAAATTTGTACGTAGTGTATATAAACTTATTCAGAGTGTATAATAATTATGAATTATAAGTATAAAGCATGTATATAGCCTGTATAAATATGTACAAAATATGTATAATACTTGTATATAATATTAAACATAGTGTAGAATGCTTATATGAACTTATATATAATATATATAAAATATGTATACAGTGTGTACAATTCACGATTATAGCATGTACATAGTGTGTATAATACTTGTACATAACGTGTATAAACTTATAAATAATATATATAATGCTTATACATAGCATGTATAAACTTGTACATAATATATACAATATTTGTATAAACTTGTACATACTATATATAATACTTGTACATAGCATATATAATGCTTATTCATAGTGTATATGAACTTGCACATAGTATGTAAAAATTATGAATTTATCATTTATAAACTAATACATAGAAAGTAAAAGCCTTTTACATAGCATGTATAAACTTGCACATAGTGTGTAAAATTTTTTTATATACCATGTATAAACTTATACATTGTGTTTATAATTCTTATACATAGCATATATTAACTTGTATATAATGTGCATAAACTTGTTCATAGTTTGTAAAATCCTTATATATGGTGGATATAAACTTGTACATAGTATGTATAATGCTTGAACATAGTGTGTGCATAATCTTTGAATAAACTTTTAAATAGAATTTATAATACTTGTACATTGAATGTAAAAATTTATACATAGTGTGTATAATGATTGTATAAAATTATACATAGTGCATATAATGCTTGTACATAACATCGATAATAATTGTATAAATTTGTATATTATGTGTATAATACTTGTATATAGCATGTATAAACTTATATATATTGTGTATAATCTTATACATTACGTGTATAATCTTGTACATAGTGTGTATAATACTTGTACATAGCATGTACAAACTTATACATAGTGTGTAAAATGCTTGTACATAATATGTATAAACTTTTATAATTTATGTATAATGCTTATACATAGTATGTATAAACATATATATATTGTGTATAATATTTATACATACCATATACATAGTGTGTATAATGCGTATATATAGCATGTATAGATATATACATACTATGTATAATTCTTATTTATAGTGTATAAAATGCTTATACATATCGTGTATAAACTTATACATAGTGTGTATAAGACTTGTATATTACATGTAAAACTTATACAAAATATGTATATAACTTGTACATAGTGTGTATATTATTTATAAATAGCGTGTATAAACTTTAACATATCATGCATAATACTTGTATAAACTTTTACTTAGTGTGTATAATACTTTTACATTACGTGTATAATATTTGTATATAACATGTACAATACTTATATATAGCTTTTATAAACATATACATAGTGCATATAAACTTTTTAAAAGTGTATAATATAAATGTATAATGTATATGATGCTTGTACACGGCGTGTATAAATATATATATAGTGTGTATAATACTTATATATAACATTAAATATAGTGTTTAATGCTTGTACATAGCATGTATAAATATGCATATAGTGTGTATAACACTTGTATATAGTATTGAACGTAGTGTTTAATGATTGTACATAGCGTGTATAAATACGTATATAGTGTGCATAAATATGTAAAATACTTATAAATATCATGTATAAAATTATATATAGTATGTATAATACTTGTATAATACATATAAAATTTATACATAATATGTATATAACTTATACATAGTATGTATATTATATATAGATAGTGTGTTTAAACTTCTATATAGTATGCATAATGCTTGTATAAACTTATACGTAGTGTGTAAAATACTTTTATATTGAATATATAATGCTTGTATATAGCATGTACAATGCTTATATATAGCTTGTAAGAACTTATAATTAGTATATATAAACTTATTCATAGTGTATAATACTTATGTATAGGGTATATAATGCTTGCACATAGCTTATATAAATAGGTACATAGTGTGTATAATACTTGTATATAGCATTAAATGTAGTGTAGAATGCTTGCATAAACTTTTATATAATGTGTTTAATTCATGTCAACAACATATGCAATGCTCGTATATAGCGTGTATATAGTATGTATAATGCCTGTACATAATTTGTAAAAACTTATATATAATGTGTATATTTGATATACATAGCATGTATAAACTTATACACAATATGTACAATATTTATATAAACTTGTATATAGTGTGTATAATACTTGTATATAGAATTTATAATGTTTGTACATAGCGTGTATAAACTTGCACATAGTGTGTAAAAATTATGTATAAAATATTTATAAACTTATACATAGTATGTATAAGCCTTATACATAGCATGTATAAATTTGTACATAGTGTATAAAAATTATGAATATAACGTATATAAACTTTTACATTGTGTATATAATTTTTATACATAGTATGTATAATCTTGTACATAATGTGCATAAACTTGTACATAGTCTGTATAATGTTTTTACATAGCGTTTGTATAATGTTTGAATAAACTTATACATAGTGAGTATAATACTTTTAAATATTGTGTATATAGCTTTTACATAGAATATATAAATATTTATATAGTAAGTATAATGCTTGTATAAACTTGTATATAATGTGTATAATATTTGTACGTAGTATCTATAACACTTGTATAAACTTTTACATAGTGTGTATAATGCTTGTACATATCATATACAAAATTATATATAGTTTTTATAAGGCTTATATAGAGTTTTAACAAATATATACATAGTGTGTATATTAATTGTACATAACATGTATGACCTTATTTATACTGTGTATAAATTTATATATTGTGTGTATAAATTTGTACATAGTGTGTACAATACTAGAACATAGCTTGTACAAACTTATACATAGTGTGTAAAATGCTTGTACATAACAAGTATAAACTTATATAATTCATGTATAATGCTTGTACATAGAATCTATAATCTTGTACATGGAGTGTATAATACTTATACATACCATGTACATAGTATGTATAATGCTTATTTATAGTGTGTATAAACTTATACAAAGTGTGTATAATTCTTATTTAAAGTGTGGAAAATGCTTGTACATATCGTGTTTAAACTTGTACATAATGTGTATAACACTTGTTTATTGCTTGTAAATTTTGTACATAGTGTGTATAAAACAAGTATATATTGTTTATAATGCTTATATATAGTGTGTACAAAGTTATACATAATATGTATAATGCTTGTTCATAGCATATATAAACATGTACATAGTCTTTATATTATTTATAGATAGCGTGTATAAACTTGTACATAGTATGCATAATGCTTATATAAACTTATACGTAGTGTATATAATACTTTTATATATGGCATATAATTGTTGTATATAACATGTACAATGCTTATATATAGCTTGTATAAACCTGTACATAGTGTATATGAACTTATCCATAGTGTATAATACTTATGAATAGTGTATATAAAGCCTATACATAACATATATAAATATATACAAAGTGTGTATAATACTTATATATAGCATTGAATGTAGTGTAGAATGCTTGTATAAATATATATATATATATAGTGTGTATAATTCATGTGTACAGTGTGTGCAATATTCATATATAGCGTGTATATTATATGTATAATGCTTGTACATATCGTGTATAAACTTATATATAATATATATAATGCTTATAATTATCATGTATAAACTTGTACATAACATGTATAATGTTCCTATAAATTTCTACAAAGTGTGTATAATACTTATTCATAGCATGTATAATATTTGAGCATAGCATGTATAAACTTCCATATAGTGTGTAAAAATTATGTATATAGTATGTATAAATTATTCATAATATGTATAAGCCTTATACATAAAATGTTTATACTTGCATAAATTATGTAAAAATTATGTATATAGTGTGTATAAACTTATACATGATGTGTATAATTCTTATATAGCGTGTAAGAACTTGTACATAGTGTGTATAATAATTGAACATAGCATGTACAAACTTGTATATAGTATGTAAAATGCTTGTACATAGCATGTATAAAGTTTTATAATTCATGTATAATGCTTGTATATAGCATCTATAAACTTATACATGGAGTGTATAATAGTTATACATACCAAGTATATAGTGTGTATAATGCTTATATATAGTGTGTATAAACTTATACAAACTATGTATAATTCTTATTTAAAGTGTGTTAAATGCTTATACATATCGTGTTTAAACTTGTACATAATGTGTATAACACTTGTTTATTGCATGTAAATTTTGTACATAGTGTATAAAACTAGTATATAGTGTTTTTAATGCTTATACATAGTATGTACAAACTTATACATAATATGTATAATTCTTGTTCATAGCATATATAAACTTGTACATAGTGTTTATATTATTCATAGATAGTGTGTATAAACTTGTACATAGAATGCATAATGCTTATATAAACTTATACGTAGTGTATATAATACTTTTATATATGGCATATAATTGTTGTATGTAACATGTACAATGCTTATATATAGCGTGTATAAACCTATACATAGTGTATATGAACTTATCCATAGTGTATAATACTTATGAATAGTGTGTATAATGCCTGTACATAAAGGATTTAAATATATACAAAGGGTATAATACTTGTATATAGCATTGAATGTAGTATAGAATGCTTGTATAAACATATATATAGTGTGTATAATTCATATGATTCAAGTAAACACTTGTTCTTACACTTTGTGCCATGACTATGATGTTGCACTCATTAATTTTTTTTTTAAAAAAAATTATATTTAATATAGTGTTATGCTTTTGTGGCTATTCATATGATATATAAATATAAGTATTGAGAACTTATGGCAATCCTGACTTGTCAAGATTGATTAAGCCTTTTAATAAGAAAGGAATGTCACTATTATAAAAAAGAGTATACTGATGCAGTTTAGCTCCATTTTTAGCCAAAAAATCAGCAGCCGAATTTCCCTCTCTCCATATATGAGAAATTTTATAATCTAAATGGGACAACATTTTTTTGATGTCCTTTAAAATATAAAAAGTATCAAAATTTCCAATGTAATCAGCAGAAAGGTAATTAATGACTAAGAGAGCATCAACTTCTAACCAAATTTTAAAATAACCAGAAGATAAGCAGATTTGAAGGGCTTTATAAATGGCCATAAGTTCAGCAAATAAAACTGAACATTTATTAAGAGGAGAGGAAAAAGCAACAATTAAATTACCTTTGTAATTTCTAATAATACCTCCACAACCATAAATATTATCATAAACAGAACCATCAGTATTCACTTTGATGTAATCAATGCTAGGTTTCCTCCAAATAACAAATTTAAAACAAGGTTCTTGAATGTAATCAGAAATATTAGTATTAAGCTTGTTAGCAACAAATTTAAAACCACGTAACTGTTTTTGGTTAATCAAATTAACCTTATACAGACTATTGATTTTCTCTTTGGTTCTAGCAATTATCCGATTGTGATTCATAGGAATATTCCTATGTTTTGCATCATTTCTATCCATCCATAAAAACCAAATAAGAGATATTGCAGTAACAACTTTAATATGCCCCAAAGTAGTATTGTGACAAATAACAGTTAGGAAATGATTAAAGGATAAGTGACCACTAAAATAATTGGTATTAAAAAAATTATCAAACCAAATCCAAACTTTAGCAGCAATAGGACCATTAATAAAAACATGGTTTATATCCTCTATGTGATAACAACAATAACATTTTGAAGGAAGAAAGAAACCTTTCTTCCAAAGAACCACATCAACAGGAATATAACCCTTAATAATTCTCCAAACTAATATAGAAAAAGAAGTAGGAATGTTATTGCTCCAAATTCTCTTGAAAACTATAGAAATATCTTTCTTTTCTCTAATAAAATCTCAAGCAACTTTAAAAACAAAGTTACCATTGTAAGACAATTTGAAAAGTATATGATCTTTTTTCTGATTATCCAAAGAAAGATCCTTGATTTTATAACCAATGTCAAGAGGAACCATATTAAGAATACTTTCCATATCCCAAGTTTTATTATGATAAAAATTTTTCACTTTAAAACCAGAAATAGATCTAGTAGAAAGAAGGGATTCAATAGAACCTTCAAAAATCCAATTGTCTTGCCAAAAGAAACAATTACCAGAATTTAGACCCCAAGCAATAAGAGGTTCCATGATTTTCATAGTTTGACAAAGCCTTTTCCAAATAGAAGAGTCTCCATGCTTATAGAAACAACAAAAGGGATGTTTACCTTTACAATACTTGAAATTCATAAAAGATGCCCAAAGACTTTCATTTTTCCTGAAATTCCACCACATTTTCATAGATGAAACAATTATAGAATCAGAAATAGATTTGCAACCGAGGCCTCCTTCATTAAGAGGACCACATAATTTAC